>VMDO01014994.1:0-12584 GCA_007922755.1 Pedetes capensis | reverse complement strand
CTCCCTGGCACCCCATGGAGGAAGATGAGTTGGGAGACACATCAAATTGTTGTTGAAGTGCTCTCTGGAGTAAGAGAATAATTGATTCTTGCTGTCACTACAGAATTTTACCGACTAGAGAATATTTTTCAGTAGTGTGAAAATCATGACCAGATAATCATGAATTCCTGAATATTATTGCAAATTGATGGCACCTGTACACCGCTGCTGTTCCTTATTCATTAATTTATAGGAGTTCGGTTTCCCATGTCACACTACAAGGGATATAGTCAAAATGCTTGACTCACAGGTGATTAAGACATATCACTTGGTGACTGCTATGTGTTGTAAGTATTCAAAATACATGTAAACTAGAACTTGTATTCCATAAAAATGAAACGCAAGGAGACAATTTTAGACCTACATTACTTTTTCATTGTTATATGCTCATGTGGATCTATTTTAGTCTTTTAAAATATTTTCCAAATATATTTCAACCAATAAGAAATTATTGTCCAAGACATGCAAATGTCATTGATATGTGAGATGTAATAAAAAGGCACTGAATGCTTAAACTAAAAACACTAATATAGTACAAAGCATATTGCCTCTCATCTCCCTCAATATCCCCTGGCTTTGAACAAACTCACCCCGTGGTTCTGCCACTGTATCCAGTACTTCTGGAAGTCCTCCTCATGAGTGTCTGAACTTGCACCATAGTAGCTGCTTCAAAATATCTGGAATCTACTAAAATTTTACTTGTCATGGTCACTTTGACTTTGGGGAAGCGTCAGAAGGCACACGGTACCATATTTGGTGAAGAGGTGAAGGCAGACACACTGTAATATTTTTGACAGAAATGTCTGTACCAGAAGCCATGAGTGCCATTGAACATGGTCATGATGGAGGAGTCAATGAAGACTCGACAGAGGTCCTGGAGAACTGCTTCACACAGGGGCAGGTGGACGGCACGAGTGCATTCAGAGCCAGGGGAGCATTTTGAGGAGGGTTAAAGGCAATGCATCTTTTATTGCAATATTTTAAAAGTGTAAGTATTCACTATATTTTCTGTTAAACTCAAACATAGATAACACAGAGGAAGCTGTGGAGCTCTGTCTTCTGGTTCATGGGTGACCCCTAAACCATTGGTCACAGACGCATCTTGGATTCATGGCTTTCTACATCATATCCTGGATTTTATAGGAGCAACAGCAAATATTGTGAAAGAGGAGTGGAGAAGTGTGTCTCATTTCCTGGTCATCCTTGGGGAAAGATGAATTCTCTGAGATGCTGCCACCAAGTGTTCACTTTAGACAAACACTGCCTGTTCCCAGTCATGTGTGGAAGCTAAAAATGTTAAGACTTAACTAGAGAGTGAGCTGGGTGTGGTGGGCCATGGCTGTGATTCCAGCATTCAGGAGCCTGCAGCAGGAAGAACTCAAGGTCAAGGCCAACCTGGGCTCCATAGTGAGACCCAGGCCTAACACCAAAATCTAAGTCCAAACCAGAACCACCACAAAAAGTTCTAGATAGCAACCTAGTGGTCAGAGGGGCGCGAAAGTAAGGGAGGGTGCACAGTGACAGGGAGATGAAGGAAGACCGAACACACAGTGGGACAGGCCTCAAGTTTCAAAGCCCAATCGTGTCATTAAAGCCACAGTAAGTACTTACAAGGGGAGAAGGACCTGGCAATCCACTCCCAAGGCAATCCCAAAACAGTCTGCCATTGAACACCCTATGAGGGTCGCTATGAGTCATACTGACTCAATGGCACCTAACAACAACAACAAGTACTTACACATTTCAGCACAGCAAAGAGAATTGGAAAGTTTCAGTCACAGAGATATAACATCACTGGAGGAGATGGGCTGCAGAGTGCCCTGACTTGATTGCTACATATTCATGGGTCCCCAATGTGGGGCGGAGGACCCATAGCCTGTTAAGAACCGGACCTCAGAGTAGGAGGTGAGCAGCAGTCCTTTGCTGAACTTCATCTGTATTTGCTACCACTGCCCATCACTCGCAGTACCACCTGGGCTCTGCCTCTGGTCTGTGGAATAATTGTCTTCCCTTAGGACGGTTCCTGGTGCCAAACAGTTCAGAACCACTGATGGGAAGAGGCTGGATTATTACACTAGGCACAAGCCTGAAAGTCCATTAAAAGTTACAATGAAAACCTATGTGTGCACGTTTTAATCAAGTCTCTCCCTCAGCTCTGAATTTGTTCATTTATTGGCTGCAGTACTGTGATTGACCCCAGGCCTCAGCCATGGCAGTGAAGCGCTCCTCCCCCAGGCCTCCTCCCTGAATGTTCCAATGCTGACGACATTCCTGAACCTTTCACAGTTCTCCTTTCCCTTAGTTTGTCACATTATGAGAAGGAAACAGGGTTGGTTGAGATGATGAAAGTATTAATATTTGTGATAGAAAAATTTCTTCCTTTTTCTACAGATCCTTACTATGTGATTCCTTGCCTTGCAAGAATAAAAAAGTCAACACACTCTATGGAGTTATTAACTTACGACATGTCTTCTACTCTGAAGTTGGCATTGGGCTCTCAGCCAACACCATCCTCTTCCTCTTCCACGTCCTCACCTTCCTTCTCCAGCATAGGCCGAGGCCCACAGACCTCATCGTTGCTCTCCTGGCCCTGATCCATATCGGGAAGCTGGTTCTCATGGGCATCATATCTACAGATGTTTTTGGGCCTCACTTGGTCTGGGACGACATCACGTGCAAAGCCCTTATGTACTTGCTGAGGGTTTTGAGGAGCCTGTCCATTTGTGCCACCTGCCTGCTGAGTGTCCTCCAGGCCGTCACCCTCAGCCCCAGAAGCTCCCATCTGGCAAAGTTCAAGCCTAAATCCCCCCACCACAGCCTGTGCTTCCTTCTTGTGCTGTGGGTTTACTACATGTCCCTCACTGGTAACTACTCCATCTCCTCTGTTGCCAACTCCAATCTGACCTCTCAGGGTCTGTTATTTCTCACTGAATCCTGCGTTATTTTACCCTTGAGCTACTTCCTGAGGGACTTACTTTCCATATTGGGCATAGTTCGGGATGGGCTGTTAACGGGGATCATGGCCATCTCAAGTGGGTACATGGTGACCCTCTTGTGCAGACACAGGAAGCAGTCCCAGCACCTGCGCAATTCTTCCAAAAGGTCCCCAGAACAAAGGGCCACTCAGACCATTCTGCAGCTGCTGAGTTGCTTTATGGTCTTATACTGTTTGGACAGTTTTGTCTACTACAGAAGAATGATGGGGAGCCGTGACCTTATTCACTGTTGTACCCAGATGATGGTGGCCAATGGCTATGCTACCATTAGTCCCTTGATTTTCATCACTACTGAAAAACGAATTATTAACTTTTTTAAATCATTGGGGAGGAAAACACTTAAACAGTTAACTGTGGAGTGACGGATAAGTTCTCTTAAAGTGCCAAAAGGCTGACTTCTGAACAGTGAATCGTGTCATGGTGCACAAGCTGTGTTAAATGAATATATAGAGAGAGGACTTTTTTCAGATAATTTCACTTTGATCGATGTGGACGGCAATCAACACCTTGCTGAGAGAACATAGGCTTCGCTTGAGGTTAGTAAATGATACCTGAGACACATATCTCACCTCAAGGCGCGGGTTAGTCCACACTCTCATAGATATGTGAATGTCCTCAGAGTGTTTTACTAAGTCAGTCACCACCTGGGCATTACTTTGCCTGAACAATATGTTATTAGGTTTATCCTTAAGTTACCATAGGACACCTCAACTGTACTACTATTTATCTCACTAAATGACTTAAATTTAGGGATTCAAACTTTAGTTTCTACAGAAATGATCATGATAGCATCATTTCCAACACCCAGGGGTGAAAATAACACAGAGCCCACAGAAGATGAGTGTGGAAATCAACGTAGCCTGCACATTTCATGTAAAACTATTTAGTGATACACAGGACAGGAATGCTGGGAAATGATTCATCCCAGACTAACCGTGAAGACATTATTTCAAGTGAACTCTCAGTCACAAAAGCACCAACACTACAACTTAGAGTTGTATAATTTACAGAGATAAAAGGTAGGCGAGCAACACTGGGTCTGGGGAATGAGAACAATGGGAAATATTCCAAGGATGGATTCAGAGTTCCAGTTTGGGGCAAGAGAAAGTCTGGAGATGGCTGGGGCTTTTATTTTCACAATACAAATGTGCTCTGACGTGCATGCCGAAAAGTTACCAGTTTAACCATTTCTATGTGATGTCTTGTGTACCTCAGTAGAAAACACTGTCAATGACCTCATCTACAAGTGTGAAAAAACATTTTCCCAGATTAAAAAGTGATAAACCTCTAGAAGTACCAAAATGTAATTTTCCAAGAGTGTTTACAACATTGTCACAAAGTTCTGCCGAATAATAACTTTAAGTTTTCTTCTCTACTGGTCCAAATCTTATTTGCAATTTCTACAAAGAAGGAACAGATGCTCTTGGTTGGATTCAATTAGGTACTACTCTGTGCAGCTCAGCCTTAAAAGGACCTTAAGCCGTGCTTAGGTATCTCGAGTATCTTACATTTTTGGATAAAATGTTTCACATGATTTCAAACCCCAGCATTTCTCTAGTTGGTCAATACATGAAAAATCACTCACATTGATTATAGTCCATGCCATAAAATGTAAAGACTTATAATATTCCATTTAAATTTGAAAAAGAAACAAAACTAAAACATCACAGGTGAATTTCTGTTTTTATTTTTGTGGTACTTGGCTGTTGAACCCACAGGCTGGCACATACTGTGCAGGTGCTCTACCAATGGGCCTTCTTCATTTGTTTATTCCTTTATTTAATTATGTATGCAGACAGAGTCTCACGAGTTATGCAGGCTGCCTCTGGCCGTGACCTCACAATCTCTCTTGTCCAAATATGAGTACCAAGGCTTGATCGTGTTTCCCAACTCTTCCGAGTTCAGTATGCATTTTTTCAACTTGTTATTATTTACATATTCATTAATACATATTAATTGTTCAAATTAAAGAGTTCACTGTGATGCTTCCATCCGTGCACGCATGGAGAATCATCACGTCCACCACCCCTCTTTCCTTGACCCTCTCCCCCGGCACCGCTCCCAGTACCTAACCGTCCTTCTTCATTTCTTACTGTGTCCCCTCCCCTTCACACAGTGAAAGCGATAGCCTACTACGCCTCCCAAAACTAAGTGTACAATTGTTGTTGTTGCTGTTAGGGGTCACTAAGACAGGGTCTACCTCACAGTGACACTATGCATGACAGATGAAACACTCTGGACTCTGTGCCGTGCCTGCACCATGTCAGTGCTTCTCTACTATTCATAGGGTTTCAGTGGCTGACTGTTTTGGGGCAGTGGGCTGCCAGGGACTCCTCTCAAGCCTCCAGCACCTGGTTTTCCCAGAGGGTCTTCCATCCAAGTTTTAACCAGGCCTGAGCCTGCTTAGCTTCTGGGATTTGATGGGATTGGATCCCACTACAGTACAGCTGTAGTCAAGTGTAAAAATACTCAACATAAAACTGGAAAACAAAAATTTTTATAATTAATGTTAGGGCTTGGACTGCATTTAGCTCCATTTGTAGTGTGCCACTGTGCAGTCTCTGAGGTATAAGTTCAAATCCTAGCACCACAGAAACTGGAGAAGGATGTTGCAATCCACTCCCAAGGCAATTCTGAAACAGCCAGTCATTGAAAACACTATAACTATTGCTATGAGTCAGACATGACTTGATGGCATGAAACAAAAACAATGTTAGCGCTTAGTATTTATACTTTAGATGCTAGTGAATGCACTCTAGGCTTGCAAATGCTAAGCCTGCACTACACCACTGAGTGACATCCTCAATCCCTTAACAATTAAATGCAGCCAAAAGGAAAAGGATCATAGACCATAACCCTGTAGGACTTATGCCTAGAATACAAGGATGGCTTGGTGTATGCAAATCAATTGAAATGACACAGAAAAGGAACTGAATACAGGATTCAAATAGCAAGGTCATCTCAATAGATGTAAGAATATCATATTGCAAAATCTGACACTTTTCCCTTATGAAAAAAAATATTCTTCAACAAGATAGGTGTAAGAGAAATTGCCTTGAGCAAGAAAGTCCATGTATAAAAAACCCACAACTAAAATCATACTCAATAGAGAAATGCGGGAAACATTTCCTCTAAGGTCAGCACAAGAAAGATCACTGATTCTTACTACTGTTCTCCATAGTACTGAAGCCCTTACCAGAGCTTCCAGGAGAGAAACCAAGAAAATATCCCAATTGTTAGAAAAGATAAAATGATCTCTGTTTGCAGATGACATGATCAGGTATTGGAAACACCAACATGTCACTAGAAAACCGTTATGGCAATGATTTTTTTGAAACTGCAGAGTTCAGAAGCACCACACAAATAATCTACGGTGTATGTTCCAACTAACAGAGAACTAGATTCAAAGGTAGCAGAGCACCCAGAGCATGGCAGGATTAAGGAAAATTAGATACGTGGGATAAAGGCAAGGGATAGACATACTCGGAAAATGGTGGCCTATGGATTAAAGCAATAAAAGCAGACATATTTAATTGTAAAGATATTTCACTTTCATGGGATGGAAGAGTGAATATTGTTAAAATATCCAAATGACCTATAGATTACATGCAAGCCCTACAAAAATCCTACTATTTCACAGAAATAGAAAAACAACCATAAATCCACATGGAACCATAAACAATGGTGCTGTTGATTGACTGCAGCCCTTCCAAACCTCGAATGTTGCCAGTTAGAGTATGAGGCCGTAAGGATTTTATGGGTGGTTAGGACATACAGAGTCCTCCATAATAATGAAAGGAAGAAGCATAAGGAGGAGGCATCACTCAGCAGGAAGGCCCTCAGGAGACACTGCCACCTTGACCTTGGACTTCTGACTTCCAAAGGCCTGAGAAAATAATTTCCAGTTCTTTAAAGTAATTCTTGGAAGGATCTCAGGGTACAGCTCACAAATGCATTAAGAGATTCATGAACAGCCAGGGTTTCCATGAGAAGGAACAAAGCTAAAGGTATCGCAGTTCTTGACTTCCAAATCTATGTCAGAAATTTGGTAACAAGAACTCTTAGGTACAGGCATAAGAGCAACACATAGACCCACAGACAGAAGTCATAGCCCAGAAATAAACCCAGCCGCAGAGTAACATAGCTCTGACGAGGCTCCTATGAACACGTGATGGTGAAAGATGGTGGCGTTCACCAATAATTGGTGCTGGGGAGCAGCAGAACCCTCATCCTACATCACCCTCTATGGTCATCTCAACATGGGCCACAGATTCAAATGCCAGACCTCAGTCCATGACATTCCTAGAGAAAACAAGGGACCTGTTACCAATCTCTCTTCACTCTTTACTCCCTGAAGGATATGCACACTACTCTGATTTGATGTGTACACCGTATCCACCCATATTAATTGTCAGGTTGTAACTTCAAAACATTTTCAATTATGTGTCATTGCAAAATACAACATGAAGTAGATTTTTGAGGATACTTCAAAAAAGGAAAAAAAGAAGGAAAGGTTCACAACATTAGTTTGTGACTTGTTTTCTTGGATGTTGCAAGAGAAGACAGCAGCAAAACTGACCAATGGGGTTTCAACAAATGAAAAAGGTTTTATACCAAAGTAAATAACATGAGTAAAGAGACAGCTCATGCTGTCTATGGGGGAAAATATTTCTAAACTATGTATGACATAAAGGATTAATATCAAAGATCTATAAAGGACAAATAGACCTACATAACAATAGACAAACAGCCCAATTCACAAAAGGGCAAAAGAAGTGCATTGACTGTTGGTATAAGACGGAGGATTCTAAGTGTCAACCACGGGATGTGAGAAACAAAGGAGTCAGAAGAGGAAGGAGTGAACTCTATGCCAAAGACAGAAACAGTGAAAAAGCACAGAAATGATTAAGTGTATTAGATGATGTTCTCAGAGAGCAGAAGGGAGCTGAGTGCAGGAGGGAGTGAGCAGGACACATCTCCAGCCATGGCTGCCCCTGAGGAGGGAAGCAGAGGCCTTGCCCAGAGGGGGAAGCTTGACAGCCTTGGCCATCAGGTGGCCAGGCCTGTGGGACAAGACACAGTCCATGAAGTGCTCTTGAGAGGGAATCTATGTGTTAGACTGAGCTGCTCCAGGCACAAAAAGCAACGAACAATCACCAATAAGGTAGCCTGGGGGTGACCTGCCAGAACCTCAGGGTGTCATACCCCTGTGATGGGCAGTTATAGAGAGAGGGAAGGCCATCCTTACAGATGCACAAATCACACATCAGAAACACAAGAAACATGAAAAGGCAGGGCAATATGTCTCTACAAATGACAGTTTCTTAAATCCTGAGTCCAAGATCCAGAAATGGTTCAAATATCAGAAAAAAAATTCAAAAGTCTACTTGTCAAAATAATCAATAACTTCAAAAAGGACACGAATAAGCAGATGAGGAAAGTAGGAAATCAGCAGAGTACATTGATCAGAAACTTACCAAAGTAGAAGACAAAGTCAGCAAAAGGGAAGGCAAATTCAGCAAGAAAATAGAGACTTTGGGAAAAAATACCAAACAGAATTGCTGCAAATGAAGAAGTCAATAAATCAAATACAAAATACAGTGGAAAGCGTAAGTAGAATACTTCAAACAGAAGACAGAATATCAAGAATGGAAAACAACATTGAGGAAATACGACATTCAGATGTCAACAAGGAAAAAAAACATCAAAGAATATGTTCACAATTTCTAAGAACCCTGAGACAGGATCAAGGGTTAGATGGGAAAACTGGATATCTACATGTTGAATAAATGGAAGTAGACCCCTACATATCACCCTGTACAAAAACCAGCTCAAACGCAGCAAAGACCTTAACATAAGTACTGAAACTTGAAACTACTAGAGAAACATATAGGAAAAAACCACTTGAAGGTAAAGGCATAGACAAGGACATTGTGTAAAGGACTCCTCTGTTTCACGAAACAATGGCAGGAATTGACAAGTGGGATTGCATGAAACTAAAAAGCTTCTCCACAGCAAAGGAGACAGTTAACAGGAAGAAGACACAGCCTACAGAACAGGAGAAAATTTTAGTAAGCTAAACATCACAAAGAGGCTTAATATCCATAATATATAAAGAACTCAAAAACTTCAACTTCAAAACAGCAAACCATTCAATCAACAATGAGAAAAAGAACAGTTCTCAAAAGAAGAAAAACAAATGCTCAATAAACATGAAAAGGTATTCAACATCCTCAGCCACCAGGAAAGTGCACACCAGATCTACTTTGAGAAGCCATCTCACCCCAGGCAAAATGGTCACCATCAAGAAAACAAACAAAAAATGCTAGTGAGAAAGGGAGGGAAAGGAATCCTCATACTCTGCTTGTGGGAATCTAAGTTGGTGCAGCCACTACTGAAATCAGTATGGTAGTTTCTCAAAAAACTCGAACTAGAACTACCATAGGACCCTGCTATTCCCATCCTGGCTATACATCCCAAGGAATCTAAGTCACAATTCCACAGAGATACCTGCTCATCCATGTTTACTATGGCACTATTCCTAATAACCGAAAATACACCATCAACCTAGATGCCCACCAAGAGATAAATGGGTGCTGGGCATGGTGGTGCATGGGAATGGCGAGATGGAGGATCCCAAGTTTGAGGCTGGAAGCAGCCTGTAATAAATGAGCAAGACACTATCTTAAGATTAAAAAATTACAAAAGTTCTGCAGGTATAGCTCATTTGTAAGGCAATTGCCAATTATGTGTGACAGTCCTGGGCTCTGTCTCCAGTAACAGAGAGTGAGTGAGAAAGAATGAATGAGAGAAGGAGAGAGACAGAGATGAGTGGACAAAGAAAGTATGGTATGGACACAGAATTGAGTTTTATTCAGCCATAAAGAAGATTGAAATTATGTCATTTTTAGGAAAACAGATGGAGCTGGAAAGCATAGTTTTAAGTGAAATAAGACCCAGAGAGTGCATGCTGTCTCTCATGTGTGGACTCCAGATTTTTTAAAAATTGTGTGTGTGTGTGTGTGTGTGTGTGTGTGTGTGTGTCTGATTAAAAGAGGTGGAGGGCTGTATAGAGGAGGGAAGTGAATAAAGGAGAAGGTCAATGAGAAAATGTTGTAGTACACATTAATCAAGCGTTTCCAAAACTTTGTAAGTTAAAGTAAGTACAACCAAAAGTCATGTAATAGTTGCACAAAGGAAAAGCAAATGCTGTTTCCTCAGCACCCCACTGACAATAATCAATAAAGTGGAAAAAACAGAAAATGTAGAAGGGGCAAGAAAGAAAAACACAACAGATTCACTCTCATTTGTAGAATCTAGAGTAAAACAAATTTTACATATATCTCTATGTATCTATCTATATCAATATCTATATCTATCATATATATATATATATATATATATATATATATATATATATATATATGAGAGACATGCAAACAAATGGGGCCTGTAAAGAGCAAGAATAGCAGTGGGAGGGGGCGAGACAGAGGGCAGTGGGGGCTGCACCTGAGCAATGTACAGTGATAGGTAGGTACAGGAATGTCATAATGCATCTATTAATTTCTAAAGTAAATCAAATATTACTGATAGAAAATAAAGAAGAAAACTTATAAGATTTGATTCCCATATTATAAAGTATTATGACTTGTTCTGTGGAAAAGCACAGGGTATAATATGGGGAAAGTTACAGGCACAGGTGGAAAAACTGAGTATTCCACAGCTGTTGCTTGGAATGCTCTGTACTGTTAAGGGCATTTCATCCATGGGGTCTTTCTCACATTTCTTTGTTGATTTTCTAATCTGAATGATTGAGCACTGATGGAAATGAAGCGCTGAAATGCCAAATACTGTGGCTCTAGCCTCTCTCTTCTTTAGTTCTGTTTGATTTATGAAAATGGACATCCTGAAATTAAATGCAAATGTTGTTGTTGTTGTTAGGTGCCGTCAAGTCAGTATCCGACTCATAGCAACCCTCATAGGGTTTTTAATGGCTGAGTGCTTTGGGATTTCCTTGGGAGTGGATTGCCAGGTCCTTCTCTCATTTTTGTGGTGCTGGGAATTGAACTCGGGGCCTCAGAGACTGCAGCGCAGCGCTCTACCCACTGAGCTAAATCCCAGCCCTAAATGCAAATAGACTGCAATTATATGGTCTTAATGAATTGAACTCTTGATTATTAAACCATAATATTATTAATCTCACATATTGTCATATTTTCATAATTTTCACATAAATTTATATAAAATATATCAGAGAATAAAAATATTTCTGTATAGTTTCTTTCAGTGAAAATGCAGGCTCTTTACTGCCTACATAGTGGGGAAGCAGCTGACAGTTTAGATTCCTCACACAGTGGACTCTGGCTCAGCTGTGCTCCAACATCAATCATACTCAATATGCCTGCAATGGCCTCAATCCCCAACCCCTTACTATTGCTCTACTTTCCTATCTTTCAATTTAGTTCTTTTAAATTTCACCTTGAAATTTTAATCTCAGTATCCTGAAACTGAAGGTTTGAACCTTGAGATATGCTGAACCACTGTTACCCAGGGATGGTGTTCTCCATGTGAAAACAGGCCAGGGAGCAGGTGGACATCAGTCACTGTGTGCAGAGGACCCTCAGTGCCACTGTGGACTCACGGGAGGAACCCAGAATCTCTGCCCCAGAATAGAGGCCTTATACAGCACGAAATGTATGTGACCAGGTTTATCCTAATGTGAAAATGAGAGACCCTGGTGTCCTCTACATGATGGTGACCCTACTTAGCCCTCAGCACAGCTGTCAAGGTCCTCACAGAAGTTCTGAGCCTGGCTCTCCCCAGACTGTGATTATGCGGAAGGAAACAAAGGGAACTCAGAGACAGGGAAGGAGCTCCATGGGGACCCCAGGGTTCTCTGCTCCCCAGTGGGGTCCTTTCACCTTTCTGCAGACATTGACACCACAGGCCTGCAGAGAGATGAGCTCTCAGCAGCCTTTCCTTAAAACTGTGCGCGATGCTCTCAGGTGCACAGGGCCGGAGACTGCACACACCTCGCTGGGTAAGTCTCCTTGATTCCAGGCAGCTAAAAGAGTCCGTGAGCAGGTGCTGGGCAGGACAAAGGAGCCGCCACGTCGGGATTCCAGGTGAGGTTTTCGGTGGCCTCAGATCAGCTTCCAGCTCCCACTGTCCTGCTCAGCCCAGACGAAAGTTTTTTTTTTTGTTTTTTTTTTTTTTTTTTTTTGCAGGAATGTGAGGAAATTTTCTTAAAGGGTATTTATTGCTATAGTTTTGACACTCATAAAACTAGTATCATTAATTAATTTTAGCTTCCCATCCACTTTCTGAATTTAAATAATGTCACTGACTAGCTTTTTTGGTACTGAAATTACAGTTACTCTGTTCTAGTGATTTTAAACATGACTTCTACATGTATTTTCAGGGACATGAGAATTTTAACTGCACATGATTACAAAATATTCCCCATTTTCCCCCTTTAGTCTCAGTAAACAAAGTAGAACTCTTGCTGACATATGTGATTTCTATAGGTTTAAGCTTTAGAAGGAAATT
>VMDO01014993.1:19301-52751 GCA_007922755.1 Pedetes capensis | reverse complement strand
TCTCTGCTTTCAGCTAATATCCACCTGACATCAGCAATGATGTCCCTAGTTCCCCGCCCTCTTCTGAATCCTGCTTGATTTTCCGGTAATTCCCTGTCTATGTATTGCTGCAGTCGCTTCTGAATGATCTTTAGTAGAATTTTGCTGGTGTGTGATATTAATGATATTGTCCGATAGTTTGCACATTCAGTCAGATCCCATTTTTTTGGAATAGGCACAAATATGGATCTCTTCCAGTCAGTTGGCCAAGTAGCAGTTTTCCAAATCTGTTGGCATAAACATGTTAACACCTCCAGTGCTGCATCTGTTTGTTGAAACATCTCTATTGGTATCCCATCAGTTTCTGGAGCTTTGTGTTTCGCCAGTTCTTTCAAGGCAGCTTCCACTTCGTCCTTCAACACCATTGATTCCTCTTCATATGCAACCTCTTGGAATGGTTGGTCATCTACCAATTCTTTCTTGTATAATGACTCTGTGTATTCTTCCCATCTTCTTTTGATGTTTCCTGCATCATTTAATATATTCCCTGTAGAATCTTTTACTACTGCCACTCGAGGCTTGAATTCAAAATGTACCTATGGTAAGACTTTTAAAAAGTAAAAATAACCTGGCAAATAGAAACCCCAGCTACTTACCAAAGGCTATTAGAGTGCTAACTAATATAAATATAGAAATGTTATTTATTCTAGCCACATCAAATTTAGCCCCTAAGTTTGATCAGGATGGGCATCAAATTTGAAATACACATAAATTGGCTCATGAGAAGCAAAATACACAATTTCATATGAAGTTATCTTAGTAGTTATTCTAGTACCATTCCTACCCATAAATAGACCATTTACATTATCAATTTCAATTATTATTCAAGATTATATATGACTAATTTTTCATCATGATTTTTAGCCATAATATGATTTATTTAAATACTAGAAGACACAAATTAAGTCCCATTTCACTTAATAGATGGCAAGTCAGAACTTGTAGTAGGCTTTAATGTTGAATATGCAGCAGGCCCATTTGCCTTACTTTTTCTCACAGAAAATACTAGTAGTAGTATGATAAATACATTCATCACAATCCTTTTTTTAGGAGCACTTCATAATCCTTATATACTAGAAGTCTACACAATCAATTTTGTTGTTAAAACTCTTCTCTTAATGATCCTATTTTCACGTCATATCTATGATTATAAGATCAAGTTATACATCTGTGAAAAATTTTCTATTACTCATGATAGCTAGATGCATATCACCTACCTCAATGCCTAATTTACTGTCAAGTATTCTGCCACAAACATGAGAACTTTGTCTAAGAATTAGTTTGATAGAGCAAATAAGAGGATTGTGCCTTCTTATTTTTAGAATTATAGGAATTATACCATCCTTTATTTTTTATTTTTTATATTTATTTATTTATTTATTTATTTATTTGCAGTATTGGGGGTTGAACCCAGGGCCTTGAACTTGCATGCTCTGCAAGTACTGGACCACTGCGCTGCACCCCCCCCCAGCCCATTTTTTAGTTTTCTTTCTTTCTTTTTTTTTTTTTTTAAGACAAGGTCTTGCTAAATTACACAGACTGCCTCTGATCTCAAACCTGCGATCCTCCTGCATTCGCCTCCCAAGCCACTGGGATTATAGGCATGAGCCACCGCACCCAGCTCTCTTTTTTATCTTTAAAAGCTTTATAAAGAGATGTTGTTTTTGTTAGGTGCTGTTGAGTATCCAACTCATAGCGACCCTCATAGGGTTTTCAATGGCTGACTGTTTCGGGATTGCCTTGGGAGTGGATTGCCAGGCCTTCTCCCATTTTTGTGGTGCTGGGAATTGAACTCAGGACCTCAGAGACTACAGCACAGCGCTCTACCAACTGAGCTAAATCCCAGCCCTTAAAGAGATGAGGTCTTGCTAATTTGCCCAAATTGGCCCAAAACTCCTGGGTTTAAGTGATTCTCCCACCTCCTTCTCCCAAATAGCTAGTACTTATCATAGGTATGCACCACCCCACGAAGTTATTACTTTGTGTCAACTCTACTTTACTGGAGCTTAAGTGGTTTCCCCAGTGTCTCTTAGACCAAACCCAAAAGCCTTCCCTTGGTTAACCACATCCTCATCCCCACTGACTTAAAGGAGTACACTTGCTCAAGGAAGGTGCCTCTCTCTCCCATCTTCAGAACAAACTAGTTATTTCTACTCCTTGGCACTTGCCTATGCTCTCTTGAAAACCGCAGGTCTGTTCCTCCAAATCTTTAAGATGGTAATAGTCATGATAGCTGTATTATTTCCAAGGAATATGGGTTTCAGAATAAGCCCAGAGAAGTTCTTTTGAAACCTCTCTCAGAGAGGGGCCAGGACTCATTTAGTGACTCCTGAATATGGTAACACAAACACAGTAATTACAGTAATTTCAGGAATTTGAGAATTTGAAATCCATTTACCTTATTAAAACCAAAATACACCTGGTGGCCTTTTAAGAAGGTAAAATGAGTTTTAATTCTCAAATTTTGTTTGCTCTCACATAAAGCAAAAAGACTGAATGAAAATGTGATCACTTCTTTGTGTGTGTGTGTGTGTGTGTGTGTGTGTGTGTGTCTGGTACTAGGGGCTGATCCCAGGGCCTCACACTTGCATGCTTTGCAAGTGCTGGACCACCGAGCTGCACCCCCAGACCCTTTTTTTTTCTTTACTTTCTGAGACAGGGTCTCACTAAGTTACGCAGACTTCCTCTGGTCTCGAACTTGCGATCCTCCTGGTTCTGCCTCCCAAGCCACTGGGATTACAGGCATGCGCCACCACGCCCAGCTAAAATGTGATCACTTCTAAAGCCTTCACACATCATAGCTGAAAGCAGGAGTCATTTTTAATCCCTTTTTTCCCACCTCATGGCCTGTTAATACATTATATGACTATTTAACAGAATCATGGGGACTTTTCATGTCTGTAAATTAGAAATAGTCAATTATCAATAGTTCGTGACAGTTCAAACTATCACCTTACTAGTTTGGAGAAGGTGAAACACAAAGTGGGTGTGATGGTACATGCCTATAATCCCAGCACTGAAACAGAGGATCATGAGTTTGAGGCCAGCCTGGGCTACATTCAGAGACCTTGTCTCAACAAAACAAATGGGGCGGGGGTGGTGAAAGTGAAACATAGAAAGATTTATCAAAGATAAAATAGACTACTTGGTAAAGTTAGGTTTATAAGCCATACAGGTGGATGTCAGAGTCAACATTCTTGATCAATATGTTCTATTGTTGTTGTTGATAGGTGCCATCGAATTGGGTCTGACTCATAGCGACCCTCATAGGGTTTTCAATGGCTGACTGTTTGGAGACTGCTTTGGGAATGGATTGACATGTCCTTCTCCTGTTTTTGCAGCACTTTGGATCAATTATAAATTCCTAAAATACAGGCGCCTGCAGCTGTAGCCCTGTGGCATCCGATCCCGTCAGATCTTGGAAGCTAAGCAGGGTCGGGCCTGGTTAGTACCTGGATGGGAGACCGCCTGGGAACACCAGAAGCTGTAGGCTTGGGAGAAGGACCTGGCAACCCCCTCCCAAAAAACACAATCTGCCATTGAAAACCCTATAAACAGCAGAGAAGCACTGACAATCGTGTTTCCCGTGTTGTACAGAGGGTCGCTATGAGTCAGATACCGACTTGACGGCACCTAACAACAACAACAACAAAATACAGGCAGGCCTAATAGTTTACAAAATGTAACCTCTAAGCTTTGTTGTTGTTGTTAGCTGCCATCGAGTCACGTCCAACTCATAGTGACCCTCATAGGGTTTTCAATGGCTGATTGTTTGGGGATTGCCTCTGGAGTGGATTGTCACATCCTTCTCCCATTTCTGTGGTGCTGGGAATACAACTCAGGACCTCAGAGACTGCAGAGTGGCGCTCTACCAACTAAGCCCCCCTCAAACCTTTAATCACGTATTATTTGCATGAAATTAGAAAACACGTTAAAAAGTCAAGCCACGACACTTTCTATCCTAAGGCAGGATAGAAAGACAGGAAAATTAAGTGGACATGGGAAAGGAAAACAGCCCCCACCCCAGCATCTGGTTTAACTCTCCATGGCTGAGAGATATGTTAAATGAGAATGTTAAAATAGCAATAATCCATGCTTAGGGTCAAAATGTATGTGGCCTCTGTGTTCAACCTTATAATATTCTTCTATGGATTATGTCTGCAGTCACCTTTCTGTGACTTTGTAAGAATTCTTTTGACCATTTCCACCAATGCATCTTAATAGGGCTCCTTTTAATCTGTAAATCTACACAATGTACCACCTGGATCGCCTTATGGTCTCATTTTACTAAAGAGAAGTTCCTTAGGTAGAAACAATACCAAAGTATTTCTAC
This sequence comes from Pedetes capensis, assembly GCA_007922755.1. NCBI lineage: Eukaryota > Metazoa > Chordata > Mammalia > Rodentia > Pedetidae > Pedetes > Pedetes capensis. The sequence continues at coordinate 48,379 of VMDO01014993.1, read as the reverse complement.
TTAACTTTTTAAATCCTATAAACAATGACATTTCTTCCTGCAACCTATTTTGCCCTGTGTTTTTGTCTTACTGGCATTTCTTTGTTACCCCTAAACCTAAGCAATGCACTTTGTAAAGCCACAATAAATTTAATCTACAAAAGAGGAAATTTGAGATAGAAGGAATAAATAAACTCATATTGTTTTTCCTACTTTGCTTAATCTTTGAACTTAGTGTAAAGTGTACCCTCTGAGCAATGTAACTAAAGCCACATATTGTTGAGACACTTAAATGTGATGCTATCTCTCTGGAGAACCAGTGTCCTTGTCTTGGACATGTACTATTCTTTTCTTAAATATCTTTTTGTCTCTGCATGCCCATGCTTAAATCTAAAACATGTACTCTTATCCGTAGTTATTAAACTCACTAACTTTGTCCACTTTGACTCGTACTGAAAATGTTTTCTGCAATGGCACCAAGGACTCAGTCTCACCTGACTAAGAGGGGAGAACCTACTCTGCTACAGCAGCTCAGGGCTCTCCCCACTGCCCCTGACAATACCACAGCAAATTCAGCACAAGAATCAAGTGTTTACATTTGTTACAGTAACCCTTGTTCTTGCTTCTGGGATTACCCTTCTCATCAGTGAACTCTTACTGTGGTTCATTCCGCCAATACTTATTCAACATCAGGCTTAATTTCTGACTTCCTACGAAGATCTTTGATTTCGTCAGTTTCCTATGTCTTATCAGTGTATCAACTCAAATTCCTGTTTATAGTCTATCCCCCCCTTCGATAAATCTTGTTTTCCCATTTTATATACCTAATTCACCCCAATAAAAGTGAAGTCTCTTGAGAAAATCCCAATAAATCTTCAATTTGATGTTATAACAAACCTACCACCTGTGAAATTTAATACGAGTAAACTTTGACAACCACCTGTAAGAGGGCGCATGATAAAGCTTCTCTTAGTTCTCTTTACCCTAAACTCACCTGGAAATAACTGTGCAGGATATGCTTATATTATTAGTTAATACTTCATGGGCTTAGACCTGGAACTTAAGTTTAACCTTCTCAAGGGCAAAGACTGTCTTATTTTTTGATTTCACACAGAGCCAGCAAATAAGGTATATCAACAGACCTTATATTTATGGACTTGAACAAAAAATAATTAGCAGTTTGGGGGAAGGTTCTTGAGGACAGCAAAGCAGAGGGCGTAGGGGGCACTTCTGCATTAACACCTGCTTGAGAGAACTAAAGCTAGCTAGTATTTCAGAGCTTTAGTAAACCCTTTGGCTGTCCTTTAAGAGGGGCCTGAGGAAGTCGGCAGCGCGGCGCCCATTGGCTGAGGAGCGCGCCCGCGGGTCTCCGCTGAAAGGATCAGGTGCGTCGGCGGCGCGCTGCGCTCTGGCCGGCAGGGGGCGCCCGTCCGTACGCGGCGCTCTCAGCCCCGCCGCCCGCGCTCACGACTCGTGCGCCAGCCCATCCACCCGCAGGCCCGCGCTCGCCGACCGGCGCCACGCCCGCAGCAGGCCGAGGGCCAGTTGCCCGCGGGCCGGCGTCCCGCAGCCCATTAGTGTCCCTCCCCTATCCTGCCTGCCGCGGGACGAGTAACGGTTACCAAGCACTTTCTCGGCTGCGATTTCTGCTTAGTCATTGTCTTCCAGGAAACAGCCCCCTCAGTTTGGAGCCAACTCTTCCTGCGGCGGCCGCATAAGTAGGAACCGCGACCGCCAGCGCTTCCCTCCCGGGCCACCGTTCAGCCGCCGTCCGGCCTCCTCGGGACGGCGACGCGCGAGTTCCGCAGCCTCGCGCTGGCCTCTCGGGCCTTGGGCACCGCGTCCTGCGAGACCGCCGCCTTCCCGCCCCACCTGCCTTCCCGCAGCCCCGTCTCCGCCTGTCCGCTCGGGCGGCAGCTACCATGGGCACCGACAGCCGCGCGGCCGGGGCGCTCCTGGCGCGGGCCAGCACCCTGCACCTGCAGACCGGGAACCTGCTCAACTGGGGCCGCCTGCGAAAGAAGTGCCCGTCCACGCACAGCGAGGAGGTGAGTGCGAGCGAGTGGCGTCCGCGGAGCCCCGCTGCCCTGGACAGGCCTGGGCTCTGCCCGCCCGGGAGGCTACTGCCGGCGTCTGATCCTGACTGCCGGTAGGGACAGCGCGTCTCAAAAACTTAGCAGGTGCAGTTGCTCCAGAGACCCCTCGGCCAGACTCTCGGCTGATAGCCGAACTCTCAAGCGCCGGGTCCCTCTGCCTGGCTGGGGAGGCGGAGAGAGCCACTTCGCGGCTCCGTCTATTTCCCCATCTCTCGGTCCTTCCCACACCCTGCCCAGGTAAAGGAAGATTAGAGTTTAGCCTTTGGTAAATGAAATAATAGTCATAACACGCTTGACTTTTAGGATGTTGACATTGGTTTTCGCTATTGCTGAAACGGAAAAGACTAAACATTAATAAAAGTTTGGCTTTGGAATAAGTATATATTTTTCTTACTAGAAATCAATCTTCCTCGCCTTATTTGAAGACTAATCATTAATTGGAGGTGCCAGAGATTAATCTGGAATTATAAACTTGTTACACATTTGTTGTTGCCATTCCTGAGTCAATAATGATCCATTGACTGTCCAACTCATTGCTGAGGCATATTGGTGGAATGGAACAATTTTAGTAAAAAAAATTCCCAATGAACATGGACAATTATTATGTATCAATTAAAAATAAAAATAAGTCGGACATGGTCCCTACATTTATAGTCTCAGCACTGGAGAGAGGCTGAGGCAGGAGGATAGAAAGCCAGCTTGGGCTTCCTAGGGAGACCCTGTCTCAAAACCAACCAAACAAAAGGCCTTCTGTACAAATAATAAGTGAAACAAACCCTTAAGTTTAGGGGCCCTGTGACCATGAGAGTTACCCTGGGTCTACATAGTTTACCTAGTTTTAAAGTTGGTCAATACCTTCCCCACCAGATTATTGTGAGAATTAAGAGTATGAAAACACTCAACATGGAGGTGTTTATCTGCCTGTCACCTAGTTCATCAGGAAAATAAACAAATCTTGGTTAAAAGAACCAGTTTCCTAAACTATGTCATATCATATAAACACATCCTAAAAGATGTGTTTAGAGATGGTTTCTGCACATTAAATGGGAGATGTTGGCTACAGACTCTGCAGCAGCCCCTGGCATCCCTACTAAGTATGCCAGCACTGGTCAGATGAGAACTATTGGTTGTAACTTTAATAGGAACCAGAATCCCTATCCTATTCTGTATTCAGGTTCCAGTTTAGTTTGTATATTTTATCTAAGCCATTCTAAATTGACTATTTCTCCCAAGGGTCAGTGTTTTTTGTATTTGATACAGAGAGCCTTAATTTCTTACAGCACTGATGGTGATGATTCAGTATAACATTTGGCATGTATATTGATAATATTGGGTGAAACTTTCTCTTATCTCTCTACAACACACTCTAAAGTAGTGGCTTTCAAACTTTTTGACTGCAAACAGTAAGAAATACATTTTACCTATCCAGTTCATTATATTTATATGTGTGTCAATATATCACAAGCAAGAGTCTCATGAAAAGATATTAACCCTTGCATACTGTTCTACTTTTTTCTATCCTATTTTATTTTGTACAAATTTGGTTCTTAATGCACTAATACACACAATTTGAAAAACATTGTTCAAAGGATTAATTGCAGTTTGTATTGTTTTATTTAGGGTGCTTCATAAGAATAGGACAAAACTACAGAAACTAGAAGACATTGAGGAAAATGCTGAAGACGTGGCCACATATTGTAGGGAAACTACTACAGTTCAGTTAGACTAGGATAAACATGTTTTGTTTCTTTGTAAAAAAGAGCTTTGTAACAACCAGATCTCCAAATTAAGATGTGCTACTTGAAGCAGTTCAACCTCATGGAAGAGATTAAAGAAACTGGAAAAAAAAAAAAAAAAAAAAAGGCAGTACCACTGTGGCATCTGATCCAGTCAGATCTAGGAAGCTAAGCAGGGTCAGGCCTGGTTAGTACTTGGATGGGAGACTGTGTGGGAACACCAGGTGCTGTAGGGTTGGGAGAAGGACCCAGCAATCCACTCCCAGAAAGCAATCAGCCATTGAAAACCCTGTGAATAGCAGAAAAGCACTGACAATAGTGTTTCGCCTATTGTACATATAGGGTTGCTATGAGTCGGACACCAATTTGACAGCACCTAACAACAACAATTATTAATACAAATTTACTTACACACTGGGTAGCATTCAATTAATTTTTTTTCTTTTTTTTCCCCCAGCACCTAAAAACAATTATTAAAACAAATTTACTTACATATTGGGTTGTTGTTGTTGTTAGGTGCCATCGAGTCAGTATCCGACTCATAGCGACCCTCATAGGGTTTTCAATGGCTGACTGTTTCAGGATTGCCTTGGGAGTGGATTGCCAGGTCCTTCTCCCATTTTTGCGGTGCTAGGAATTGAACTCGGGACCTCAGAGACTGCAGCGCAGCGCTCTACCCACTGAGCTAAATCCCAGCCCTACATATTGGGTAGAGAGTTCAATTAATTTTTTTTCTCCCCCCCCCAATATTTTGGGATTAAACCCAGGGCCTTATGCATATTTTGCAAGTGCTCTACCACTAACCTGCACCCTCAGCCCCCTTTTTAATTTTTCTATCTTGAGACAGCATCTCAATAAATTATGAAGGCTGCTTCTACTTCAAACTTGCAATCCTCCTCCTTCCGCCTCCCTAGTTGCTGCAGTTACAGGCGTACACTACCACACTGGCTTCAATTAACTTTTTTTAAAGGTCTCTTCTAGTTCTAATTTTTTTAATTTTTTTATTCTTTGACCTCTGCCAAGATTTTTGTGTTTCACTAGAATTTTATGAAATCAAACATTGGATTTTTTTAAGCATTTACTTTTATTCATTTATTTTGGCAGTCCTAAGGATCTAAACCAGAGTCAAATATTGTTTTTTTAAGTGGGCCATTGTAAAGCTTTTGCCCATTTCTTTGTTGTAAGAGTATTTGACCTGTTGAATCATGTGATACTTTTAAATTGTTGTATAATTCCAGATCTAATGATAAACTAAATATTTATCTTTAGTGCTATCATGTGTGTATGATTAGAATGAAGAGAACAGGAAACAAAAAAGTGTAAGGGTAATGTTCAGTCAATATAGATAATATGTAATTTATAAGATTAAATATTGTTAGGTTTGTGATAAGTCAATGAATTTCTCAAGTAATTAAATAACTTTAGGCTTTTCTGTAATTTATCCTGAATTTTCCAGACTCCAAGAATAATTAAAGAAATGGTTTCAGGAAAGGGATTTACTTTGAAAATATCCTTACCTCCTTGAATTGAGGAATTCATTATGAAAGCCTTACATACTGTAAATGAATCATCCTTGCAGAGGAAAATTTCTTAGAATTCTCCCCAGATTTGAGCCAGAGTCCTCCTTATAGAATTGTTGGTTTCTAATCAGTCCTGCTGCCTCAACTTTTACTAATTTTTTTTAAAAAGAATAGTAACTATGCAGAGCATGCAAGTGCAAGGCCCTGGGTTCAACCCCCAGTACCACAAAAAAAAAAAAAAGTAACTTATAATTGCGTCTAGAAGGATTATCAACTAATTTTTATCTACTGACTTCAGTTTGAGTATAAATATACTTTACAAAAAGATACAGACCTTGAAACTTGAATGCAATTGGGTTATTGTGAGTAACACAGAAATTATTGTTGTGGGTTATAAATCTTAACATAGGGGTCCCCTTGTGTGGATAAACCAGTTGTCCCTTACAGTTATCTGTACTAAAAAGTGGTGAAGTGCCTCTATCAACTCTTATCATAAGCAGTCATAATTTAGATAGTGACTTCAGAAATTTAAACTGTGTTGTTGTTATTAGGAAAGTGCTTTTGCAGTTTGGGGGCTTGTTCCTAGTTACTCATTTCTTTTTTAATTGATTGCCCACAAAAGTTAACCACTCTGACCTTGGTTATGTTTAAGGCAGTGACTTAAAACTTAGAGAATTGGCCAGGTAGTGGTCATAAATCAGTTTAGTGAGTCATGGAATAGCATATTTTTTTCTAATAGAATTAGAAGCCATTAGAGTGCCTGGCATGTAGTGAGCATAAATACCATTTTGTGAATTTTCTGTTACATGTATATAGGTCTTCACTCATTAAGTGAATATACATTTTACTTTGGACTACTATCTAGTAAGTTTGAAATGTACTGACATAGAAAATAGAAATATGAATAAACACTTTAATGAATTTACAACATACTATAATGTTAGTGGGGCTGGGATTTAGCTCAGTTGGTAGAGCGCTGCGCTGCAATCTCTGAGGTCCTGAGTTCAATTCCCAGCACTGCAAAAAATGGGAGAAGGACGTGGCAATCCACTCCCAAGGCAATCCTGAAACAGTCAGCCATTGAAAAACCTATGAGGGTCGCTATGAGTCGGATACCGACTCGACAGCACCTAACAACAACAACATAATGTTAGTATAAAAATATTTGTTTATCCCAAATACATTGAAGATAGATTAGAGGTGTACCTAAGTGTTAGAAAATGACCTAAGGACTGTCATTGTACACATTGACCTGTACAAGATATTTCTGTCCCTGTGGTTTTCAGATTTTAGAGTGCATTAACAATTACTTGAGATGCCTGTGAAAAATGAAAGTTCTACTGCTCTTGGAGTGTTCAGCAGGTCTAGCGTTGAACTCAGGAATTTGAATTTTCTGTTGGTTTGGTGCTGGGGATCAAATACAGGGCCTCATGAATGCTAGGCAAGCACTTTGTCATGGAGCTACATATACCTCCAGCCCAGGAATTTGAATTTTCAGTAAATGCTACAGGTGAATCTAATGCAGGAGTTACTCTGGACACACTTGTTTGTCTTTGAGGAATGTAGCATAGTGGTTAATATGAATTTTAGTTAGTCTCTGGGCTTAAACCCAAGTTTCTCTTGTTTGAGACAGGGTGTTGCCCTGTAGCCTAGGCTGGCCTCAAATTTGCAATTCTCCTGCCTCCACCTCCCAAGTGTTGGGATTATAGGCATTCACCATCATGCCTTGCCTGGCCTGGCCCAAGTTCTTCTTTTACAAGTAATTTTTTGTTTCTTTGTGATGCCTTAAGGTCTCAAAAGTTTACTTAAAATTTCCTAGTACAAAATACTGTAAAAATAGATTACTGCTTCAAGTCCATAATGTTTGAGAATTAAGAGTAGAATAAAAACAAGTCTGATTTTTATCTATTTTGAAGAAAACAAAAACCTTATAGAATTAAACTGTGGGTTTCTGTGGTATCTCTCTTTTTTTCCTGCTTAACATATCAAGCTTATGCATCCTTTTGTAGAAGTACAAGGAGTGAGTAACTTTCCAAATGCATTCCTTTTGCAGCTTCGAGATTGTATCCAAAAGACATTAAATGAGTGGAGTTCTCAAATCAGCCCAGACTTGATCAGGGTAAGTGGAATGTGAATGGAGAAATCATGCAAGCTAAAAGGGAACTAAGCAGGAAGTTAATTTCCTTAGTTTGGGTAGAGAAGTCAAATAGTAAGTTAGCAATAAAACCCCTTGTGACTCTTTTGCTGAGATGGCAGTCTGATCTAGTAGGATTAAGCATAAAGCAGAAAATTTGGACTCTGTAGTCAACTCTTTATCTAGGATTCTCCTGCTTAATTCTCGTCACAGTTTCTTCACATCAGTGTTTTATTCCAGTTGGTATTTGGTCTTGTAGAAGAATGATTATGCAACAGCTTTCATTGGTAGATTCCTTTGTTAAAATATCACCCCAGTAATAAAGTCACTAAAATAATTTTTAAAACATCAGTTTCTTATGAAACAATAATGAACTGTATTTCATTAAACATCGATATATACCTATAATCATAAATTTTAATATGCAAAATACCTATCTGTAACCAATCTGAAATCCAACTCAACCAAAGGCTCATATCTAATTACAGACTACTTTAAAAGTATAGAAGAGGCCATGTACTATAAATACTTGTTGCCTTGGATATACTGCAGGTTTATAACTCTATAGCTGCTCCACAGACATCGATTAATCTCTGTTTATCTTGAAATGACCCCTCTGTGTACATATGACTTTGTAAAAACTTAATTCCTGATTTGTGCTAGGCATTGTATTATGGTCATGAATCACAGGAAAGACCTGGCTATTTGCTTTGTTAAATCTTATTATGTAAGTTAATATCTTTACAACTGATAAATACTAACATTTTATTATTATCCTCATAAATTGTTCATTATAACGCATTGGAATAGCCCATACTTTTTTTTTTTCAGTTTCACTCAGGAAAAGAAATGTTTTAGCTTAAAATGTTGTGATTATAAAATAAAATATACAGTTGTCACATGATCCAGTCTTGTTCTTTAGTGTCTGCCCAAATGAGTTGAAGTTTTATGTCCACAGAAAAACTTGCACATAAATGTTTATAGCAGGTTTATTCATAATTGCCAAAATTTTGAAGCAACAATAATGTCCTTCAATAGATGAATGTATATATAAACTATGATGTCTCCAGACAATGGAATATTACTCAATGCTCAAAAAAAATGCTCTCTCCATCTGTGAAAAGACATGAAGGAAATTTAAATGGATATTACTAAGTAAAAAAAGTCTATCTGAAAAGTCTACATACTGTGTGAGTCCAACTATTTAATATTCTAGAAAAAGCAGAACTATGGAGATAGTAAAAAGACAAATGGTTTCCAGGGTTAGGTGGAAGGGCAGGATGAGTAGGTAGAACGCAGAGGGTTTTTACAACAGTGCTGTTACTCTTTGTGATACTATATATTGGTGAATATAGCATTGTACATTTGTTCAGACCCACAGAACATATAATACCAATAGTGAACCCTAAGGTAAACTAGACTCAGAGTTGTTGTGATGTGTCAATGTACGCTGATCACTTGTAACAAATCTTACCACTATAATGTTGTTGTTGTTAGGTGCCGTCGAGTCGGTATCCAACTCATAGCGACCCTCATAGGGTTTTCAATGGCGACTGTATCTGGATTGCCTTGGGAGTAGATTGCCAGGCCCTTCTCTCATTTTTGTGGTGCTGGGAATTGAACTCGGGACCTCAGAGACTGCAGCGCAGCACTCTACCAACTGAGCTAAATCCCAGCACCACTGTAATGGGATACTGATAATAAAGGAGGCAAAACATGTCTGGAGGCAAGAGATAAATGACAAATCTCCATACCTTCTACTCAATATAATTGTGAACCTGAAACTGCTGTAAAAAAGGAAGTCTACAGAAACAAAACAACAGCAAAAAACACCTAAATCCCCTTACAGGTTGAAGTTCAATGATATTAAAATCCAGTTATTTTAGAATCAAGAACAAAAAGTTTTTTAATGTAGAAAGTTTTAGAAAGTTTTTAACATGTTATTATTCAGGAAGGATATTTATTTTTCAATTGTTTATTTTTATAAATAACTCTCCACACACTCCTCCCTTATTTTTTTAATTTTTAATTTTTTTGGTCATGTATCCTTCTAAATACCTAGTCAAAATGAGACACTTTTTCCCAGAAAATGGAAATAACACAAAACATTTTACCTTTCTATCAGGGATATACAACCCATTAAACCTCAAGTAAAGATTCCTGTTGTCTTGTGAGTTCTTTGCAGAGCTTCATCTCCATGAAAAATTGGATTCAGATTCAAGAATGGGTTCAGTATGTTAAAATGTACAGAGTTTGTATTTAAAATTATAATCATATGGTGTGATAGGTGAATAAAATTTTAAAGCTGAACTTGAACCCAATTTTTCACTGGGTTCAAGTTCAGAAAAAAATACTTAAATGCATAAACTGAAATGGATTCAGGGTCCGGGTTCAGCTTCTGCTTGAAGCCATGCTATCTACACATAGAATTTAAACTCAAAGTGAACCTGAACCTTCTACATTTTAACATGTTGAACCTGCGCCTAAACCTAAACTCAATTCATCACAGATTTGAAGCCCTGGTTCTTTTGCTTCTAGAGGGCTTTATGTATGATAGGAAATTTTATAATTAATCAGAAATAATTTTATATTTATTTTAAATATTATATGTTTATTATAGGAGTTTCCAGATGTCTTGGAATGTACTATGTCTCATGCTGTAGAAAAAATAAATCCTGATGAAAGAGAAGAAATGAAAGTTTCTGGTAAAGTCCAGTTTTTACAATTCATTCTTTTATACAATGGAAGTGATAGTGTGGTTTTGTCAGGCATGAGAACAAGTCTTTCTTTGCTTCCGGTAATGAGTAACTCAGTCACCAAGTGTGGGAAATACAAAGTTGTGGGTTTTTGTTGTTGTTGTTTGGTTTTGGGTTTTTGTTTTGTTTTGTTTTGTTTTTGTTTTTGTTTTTGAGACAGGATCTGTCTGTGAAGCCCAGGCTGGCCTCAAACTCCAGATCCTCCTGCCTCAGACTCCCCAGTGCTGAGATTACAAGTGTGCACCACCATACCCCATTATGACTATTTTTAAAAATGACTCCTCCTTAAGAGTTGACATTAAAATTATGTTTTACTGCATCTTTAAAATGGAATGCATTTATGGGATGTGCAAGCATATAGCTGGCACAGTGACCCCCCACAAAGTAAGTGTTATGTAGCTATTAGTTACCATATTGTTATTGTTGTGGTCATTGCCAATTATTATTGAGGTGGACATGTAAGATGAGATAAGGTATTATGTTTTGATTCCATTAATAAACTATTATTTATTGAGTCTTTATGCCAGACACTGTACTTGTCACTTTATGATTATATTTCCTCATATAATTATCAAAACAAACATATAAGGTAGGTCTCTTATCCTCATTGTACAAGTGACATTATATAAGTTGAAAGTTGTCATACAGCTAAGTATAGTAGTATGCACCTATAGTCGCAGCTACCTGGGAGGCTGAGATTGATCCTGGGATTGATCCTGGGAGTTTAAAGCCAACCTGGACAATACAATGAGACTCTTAACAATTAAAAGAAAAGAAAAAAAAGTAAATGGTTTTACTAGGAGTCTGTTAGGTATGCTTGACTCTAAAACCTATTTCTTTCTATTAATTTCACATTACTGTTTGTAGGAAGGGAAGTAAAGTCAACATTCTTTCTGTAGTTGATTATAATTCATTATCATATAGGTTCACCTTAGATCTCTTACAAATTGTCCTCAGTTCCTGTAGGGCTTGGGATATTGGGATTTTTTTTTTCTTGTTTTTTGTTGTTTTGTTTTATCTCTTTATTTTGTTTCTGGTACTAGGGGGCCAAACCCAGGGCCTCATGCATGCTTTGCAAGACTCTACCACTGAGCTGTACCCCCAGCACCGGTTTTATTGTTTACTTTGAGACAGGTCTCACTAAATTAAGCAGGCTGTCTCTGGCCTTGAACTTGTGACCCTTCTATCTCTGCCTCCTGAGTTGTTAGGATTACAGGTGTGCACTACCAAACCCAGCTCAGATTCAGGATTTTTGACAGATATCAAAATTTCTCCCTAGAAGGAGCTTTCCTCTATTTTTTTTTTTCTTTAGTATTTGGGGGTTGAATCCAGGACCTTACACATACTTTGCAAGTACTCTGAACCAGATTCAATCTCCAGTACTGCAAAAGTGGGACAAGGATGTGGCAATCCACTCCCTAAGCAATGCCAAAATAATCAGCCATTGAAAACCCTCTGAGGGTCCCTGAGTCTGACACAACTCAACAGCACCTAACAATAACAAACAACTACTACTGGAGTGTACCTATTTTCTATTTTTTATCTTGAGACACAGTCTCACTAAATTATGCAGGCTGCCTCTGGCCTTGAACCTGCAATCCTCCTGCCTCTGCCTCCTGAGTTGCTGGGATTACAGGCTGAGACACTTTGCCCCATTGAGCTTTACTCTTCCTACCTACCTAAAAATATTTCATCTTTTAGAGAGAAGAAGCCATTTCCAATAGCACAAAATCACGGACTAAGGAGTAGTGGCTGGGAGGGTTTTCATAAAGTGTAATTATGGGACCTGACATTGGACCAAAGTGGTGAATATTGACTTGTGATGTCTGATAGGGGAGCTTGATGGCTTTATAGCAAGGAGTAATGTTAGGAAAGCAACATTTTAGGAAGATTATCTAGCAGTAGAAAGGAAGAGACAAATATACCTGTAAGAAATCTACAAGAACATTTGTCATGTATGTTCAATGCCAGTCACTTTCCATGTGGGTATTTCATTATCCTTATTTCCCTCCATTCTCCTTTCTGATTTTTCTCTTTTCTTACTCTCCTGTTACTACTACCTGTTTGAATATTGAGTAAATTTAGATTTTTAAACAGTGAATTTATATAAAGTAAATATATAAAGTTGAGTTTGAATCAACCCAAAGCCTCAATCTTATATATAAAATTTCTCTATTAAACTAGTCAACTTCCCTGGTAACCAAAGAAATGCCAAGTAATGTGGTTTTGGGCAGGTACATATTATATCTACTAAATTAAAAAAAAAAAAAAACCTTCAAACAAAAGTTTGAGTACTTCAGTTATCTGAAATGCTTGGAACCAAAAATACTTCAGATTTCAGAGGTTTTCAGATTTTATAGTGTTTGCCTAAATTTTACTGGTTGAGCATTCTATATTCCTAGGAAAGCAACTGTTACTTTTTGATGGTCTGGTAAGATGTACACCTCTGGTACATCTCTTGTAAAGTAGAAGGTAAATAAAATAGAGTAAGATTCATAAGAACACATCGTTGGACTCAATCACATTTCAGGCAATTGATTCTTGGGAAATGATTCAGTATAAAGTTGAATAAAAAGTTACCAAGGTGTTTGCTTTTTAGTATTATATATGATAACAGAAAACTGGAACTACCATAGGAACATTTATTAACTTAAACGTTCAATAAGCAGGAACTCATTTAGTGAACTATACTCTATCAGAGTTACAGAATAATGTTCAAGTATTCAAAAGGAAAGCCAGGCATGGTGGTACACAGCTATAATCCCAGCACTGAGGAGGCTGAGGCTAGGCTACATAGCAAGGCCAAGGCCAACAATTGGCTACATAGTGAGATCCTGTCTTAAAAAAAAATAAAAGAAAGAAAGAAAAGAAAAGAAAAAAACAATATGTAAAATTTTTAAAAATACAAACTACACAAAAATCTGAATAATAATCACTTTGGGGAATAAGATTTAGCTATTCTGTTTGGTCTGTCTACTTTTATGGATTTTCCTCATTTCTTTAGTAAGCACATTACTACTATGATTTAAAAAATTAAGATAAATACTCTATAGAGACACATACAAAATATTTGTTACATAAAAGTAAATAATTAGAAATAGGAAAAATGTTGAACCTGCTGCATATGACCAAAAACTGGAAGGTAATGTCTGAAAATGATTATATTGGGAAGGTAGGATTGTAGTCTTTGGTTGTTTTTGTCAATTTTATTTTCATTACAGAATTTTTACCCCCAAATACTGGAGGATTAAACCCAGACCCTTTAAACCCAGGGCCTTGTGCATGCTAGTGCTCTACCATGGAGCTGCACCTCTAGCCCCTTTTTTATATTTTATTTTTTATTTTGAGAAAGGTCTCCCTAAGTTACACACCTTTAACTCATGGTCCTCCCACCTAAGCCTTTTCTGGTGCGGGGATTGCAGGCATGCACCACAGCACCCAGCCTCATTATAACACTTTTTATAGACTTTAGTTTATTGGATAAAGCATATAAAATGCTCCATTAATGTTTAATTCATAAAAATAAACATTTCAAGTAATTTAAGCTTCTATATTCATCTGACCCTCCTTGTAACAAATGGGAAATTGATATTTGGTTTCTTTCTTTACAAACAGATACTTGTTGGTAACTAGTATATAACATAAAAATTATAGTGGAAATGTAGTTCTGTGTCTTAAACTATAAAATCGTGTGACTAGAAAAAAAAAAGTAATTCATTCAGGATTATCTGTCATGTTAATACTATGTAGTAAAATATGTACCCAAATGAAGTAATTACTTTTATTTTCTTTTTTACCCAGCAAAATTATTCATTGTAGGATCAAATTCCTCATCATCAACTAGAAATGCAGTTGATATGGGTAAGCAAAAATTTAACTTTTTTTCCTTGATAGTGGACTTTTAATTAGTTTAGGTATTAGTTATAACTTATGTTCAGGTCTAGGTAAAAAAGAAAATGAGCTGACTCTAATTTTTACCTTTTAGAGTTCTAGCCTATTTTGTTAAGTCTCCTGTAAAATAATATTGTCTTACCTAGGGTCATATTTTGATATATAAGAGAAATACAAAAGATGTAACAATTAAGTGTTAAATCTTAGAAGCTGAGCAGGGTCAGGCCCGGTTAGTACTTGGATGAGAGACCACCTGGGAATACCAGATGCTGTAGGTAGATGAGAAGGACCTGGCAGCTCACTCCCCCAAACAATCAGCCATTGAAAACATTATGAATAGCAGAGAAGCACTGACATTAGTGCTGGACATGGCATAGTGTTGGGTAGCGTTTCGTCTGTTGCACTTAAGGTCACTATGAGTCAAACCCAACTTGATAGCACTTTACAACAACAACATCTGTTTAGGAATAGAAGTTCTCCATAATCAGATTCTTAACTCTTTTAGTACTGTAGATAACATACCAAAATCAAATACAACAGTAACAACAGCCAAGTATTTTGAATCCATTTTTTAGCACTTGATTAGATTATTATATGATTATAATTATTAAATACTTTTTCCCTTAAAACATTCTTCCAGTACTTGTATACCATATGTTGAAAACTTAAATAATTGGCCCTTTAATATAACTGTAGAATGAACAATAATCATTTAAAACAAGCTTTTAAGTTCTTCTATAGAAATTTATAAATTACCTCTGTAAATATAGATTAGTAATAGATCATAATTTCAGTTTTTTAAAGTCTTGGTCTTATTCTTTGCTATGATTACCAATTACAGATAGGGCTGGGGTTTAGTTCAGTTGGTAGAATGCTGCTCTGTGCTCTCTGAGGCCTTGGATTCAATCCCTAGCACCGCAAAAATGGGAGACAGACCTGGCAGCCCACTCTTGAAACAATCTTGAAACAATCTGCCATTGAAAACCCTATGAATAGCAGAGAAGCATTGACATAGTCCTGGACTTGGCACAGTGTCGGAGAGTGTTTGATTTTGTTGTACAAAGGGTCACTATGAGTCGGATCCTACTCGACAGCACATAACAAGAACAACCAGTTACCGAATTTTAGGACAGAATTATTCCCATGATCTATATGAAATGCTAGTGAGCAAGTAGAACTAGAAAAGAAAATTATAGGAAGATAAGCTTCAAAAAAGTCCTAAGGCCTAGGAAAGAAGAAGAAAACCTATTCCACAGAAAGAGCCTATAGTATGTGCTCCCTAGGAAGAAGATAGGTTAGAGGAACCCTCTTGTCTCTACGTTCAGAAGGTGTTGGATGGATACTTGCAATTTTTTAAAAGACAGAAATATTCTAAATGAAAGGTAAATCATGAAATAAACTGTTATGTAGAAAGCTAGTGAATGATATGCACAGAATTCAGTGTGGCACTTTGAAGACACTAATAATACTTGTTTTTATTATGTAACAAACATCCTTTTTGTGTTTTCCTTCCCATCAGCCTGTTCAGTCCTTGGAGTTGCCCAGCTGGATTCTGTGATCATTGCTTCACCTCCTATTGAAGATGGAGTTAATCTTTCCTTGGAGCATTTACAGCCTTACTGGGAAGAATTAGAAAATTTAGTTCAAAGCAAGAAAATTGTTGCTATAGGTACCTCTGATCTAGACAAAACACAGTTGGAGCAGCTATATCAGTGGGCACAGGTAAACTATAATGGATCCTGAGCACTCTGGGGAGGAACCTACCTTTTTCAGCCTTTGCTGCATACTTTGAGCATCATGCACATTGTATATCTCACTATGGGGTGATTATTCCAAATATGGGAGTTTTGAGGCAGGCTTTCTCTAAAGCATTAGGTGCTTTTGTTTTTGTTTTGGTTTGTTTAATATATGTCTAATTGAATAACTGAATATTAATCACATTTAAATGACAAACCCTTGACAATGTGTGTTGAAGCTTTCATAGCAAATGAATTAAGGCTGTTCCCTTCAGTTGTATATGAGATGAAAATATTCCATTTTCTTTAGGTATTAAGAGGCCATGGCTCTAATTTCCTAAGTAAAGAAGCCTGTTCTTTAAAGATGTATAAGATTGTCAGTTTATACAGCTTGATACGGAGTGATGTCATAAACTAATCACCCTCGTTCTGTGTTCTTGTAACGTACAAAATTATGACTGAAGTTATTAGTGTTTTACCTTTACACTTTGTATTTTTGTTTATTCCTTTTACATCATTCTCAGCCATCTTCTTTTCAAATATTTCAGAGTTTTGTGCAGGCAGGAAAACCAAAGCTAAAGTATTGCCTCTTCTCCTTTTGACTTGGTAGCTAGATGTGATCAAGGAACTTCTGGAGAGTCTTGGATGATCCAAGATGTATATAAAAATTAACCACTGCAGCTATTGGAAGTTATCCTATTCTTCTCTTTCAAAATGTGTCTGATTAATAGACATATTTTATATTTTGATATGAAATGTACTTACTTGTAGTTGATCCTCTACTTTTAAAATATATTCCTTCTCTTGCTGAAACCATTACACTTAGAATTATGTTTGTTGCTGAGGCAGATATGTGAGATTGCTGAATAGTTCTAGCAGGAGACTTTTTAATAGTGTAATATTATATCTTTCCTCCTTCTAGAACTTTCTTTCCTTTTCTTGTTACCATTAACATGGGTAATAAAAGCATATATTAATAAAGATTCACATAAAAGTATTTTATAAATATGAAGCACTGTCAAATATGACTTTTCATATGTTCAAAAATTATGCCCTTTTATTGCGTATTGCTTTCTACTTTCTATAATACTTAATTTAGTAATGATGTCATTATTTTATTTTCACTTCTAGGTAAAACCAAATAGTAACCAAGTTAATCTTGCCTCTTGCTGTGTGATGCCACCCGACCTGACTGCCTTTGCTAAACAGTTTGACATACAACTGTTGACTCATAATGATCCAAAAGGTAAGACTGTTATTTTCATTTATAGAGATTGATCATGAGCGTTTGTTTTATAAAAGCTGCTTGTTGGTGGGTTGGGGCAGTAGTTCTGTGGTAGAGTGCTTGCCTAGCATGCATAAGGCCCTGGGTTTGATCCCTAGCACCACAAAAGAAAAAAGAAACAAAGAAACAAAAAACTTGTTGAAATATTAAGTGTGTGCAGTGATAAATGTATAATGTTACCTAGAGCGGTTCTTGTTAGTTCGAAACATACATGCCTTTATTTTCATCTTGGTACCGAGGAAAAAAGTGAAGGGATCACTACCTGAACATCTGGTCAGTTGAGCTTTATAAATATTCAGCTATACAGAACAGATCTTTTATGGCATTGTAAATAGTAACGCTGTATGTATTCTTTTTGTGTGTGTGTGTGTGTGTACCAAGGGTTGAACCCAGGGCCTCACACTTGCATGCTTTGCAAGTGCCATACCACTGAGCTGCCCCTCCAGCCCATTTTTTTACTTTTTGAGAGGAGGTCTTTCTAAGTTACACAGACTGCCTATGGTCTTGAACTTGGCGATCCTCCTGCCTCTGCCTCTCAAGTCGCTGGGATTACAAGCATGCGCCACCATGCCTGGCTTGTACTGTCTGTACAGCAAAACTGGACTAATGGGCCACTTAACTAGTATTGTTGTTGTTGTTAGGTGCCGTCGAGTCAGTATCCAACTCATAGCGACCCTCTGTACAACAGGGAAAACACTATTGTCAGCGCTTCTCTGCTGTGCATAGGGTTTTCAATGGCAGATTGATTTTTGGGAGGGGGTTGCCAGGTCCTTCTCCCAATTAACTAGTATAAGTAGCTGGAAAAAGAGGCTGGACATATATTTAATTTGAAATTTAGTAAGCGTCTTAGAGGGATAGGTAATTGATGTTAATCATCACTATCAAGACATACAGTTGGTGTAAATCAGAAACAGTATTTGGTCAATGAAAATGATTTGTCTGCTCTCTAGAATAAGTTTTGTTAACATTTTACAAAATAAGTAGAAAGGCTGGGGAAAGAATGTTCAATAGAAACTGCAAACATAAATGTTTCATGTTGTTGTTAGGTGCCTTCGAGTTGGTATCCGACTCATAGCGACCCTATGTACAATAGGCGAAAGACTATTGTCAGTGCTTCTCTGCTATTCATAGAGTTTTCAACAGCTAATTAATTTTTGGAAGTGGGTTGCTGGGTCCTACTCCCAAGCCTACAGTATCTGGTGTTCCCAGGCAGTCTCCCATCCAAGTACTAACCAGGCCCGACCCTGCTTAGCTTCCAAGATCTGACAAGATCTGACGCCACAGTGCTGTGGCTGCAAGCATAAATGTTTCTTAGAGGTTGTATGTTATTTTGGTATTAGTGAGAAGTTTTTGTTTATAAATGAGAAATGTCTTGTGAAAGTTTTAAATCTAAGATATTTTTACAGAGATTCTGGTTCAATATATATTGGAGGATGGAGCTGGAGGTATAGCTCAGTGGTGAGTGCTTGCCTAATACCCATGAGACCCTAGGTTCGATCCCCAACACTACCAAAATAGGAGGCCTATATAAATGTATATATGAGGGAAATACATTTAACAGATGATTCTTTAAGAAAAACATTCATATTTTACTCACAAGTCTAAAAACAATATTGATAGGTTGATTCAATTTGTTCATTTTTAGAATGCATGTGGATCATCCCTCAAAATTATATACTACTTGTCACCAGTCTGCTCCATTCTCATTTTTTCACTTTCATCAAGGGAGGAAAAAGGGAAGAGTTTTAATAATTACTATTCTTTCAATGCCAGGCATCCTGCTAAGTGCCCAGAGAGATTATTTGTAATCTTTACAAAAACTAAACTAGGCATTTTATTGATGAGGATATAGAGCCTTAGAATTTTAAGAAACTAGCCAAGGTCACCCAGCTGGCATAGGACAAAGTTTAAATCTGGACCTAGGTTCTGGATGAACTCAGAGCATTTCCCCACTATAATATCTCCCTGATTTTGCAGGAGTACTATAGTGTTTTAGTATGAAAACTTTACCCTTTTTTTTTTTTTTTTTTTTTTTTTTTGCAGTACTGGGGCATGCCCACAACCTCATGCATACTTTACAAGCGTTGTACCACTAAGTTATATCCCCAACTCATTTTTTAATGTTTTATCTTGAGGCAGGGTCTCATAAATTACACAAGCTACCTCTGGCCTTGAACCTGCAGTCCTCTTGCCTCCATCTCCTGAGCCACTGGGATTACAGGCTTGCCTGCCACACCCAATGAAAACTTTACTTTCTTATCCAATTCCATTTACATGACATTGGAATAAGATTCTGTAGTAACTTTTGCCTCACTACTGCAATAAGGTTTACACAGGCAAGTAAATAGATTTTTTTGAGTAGTCATTTTAATGCAAAGTCTAACAGTTGCTATGATTTATTCTGAAATATAAACCACTTAAATTTTCATTTTCCATACGTTATCATATATCATGGATTTTTTTTACTTTGGGGTCACTTATCAGAGTCATTGTGATGATCCACAACTGATTATCCAGCCTATACCTTCTTCTGCTTCCACTTGAATACTTGATCTTCCATTTTGTTGTTAGGTGCCGTCAAGTCGGTATCCAACTCATAGCGACCCTCCGTACAACCAGGGAAACACGTACAACCAGGGAAACACTATTGTCAGTGCTTCTCTGTTGTGCATAGGGTTTTCAATGGCAGATTGATTTTTTTGGGGGGGTGGGGGTTGCCAGGTCCTTCTCCCAAGCCTACAGCTTCTGGTGTTCCCAGGCGGTCTCCCATCCAGGTACTAACCAGGCCCGACCCTGCTTAGCTTCCGAGATCTGATGGGATCAGATGCCACAGGGCTATGGCTGCAGGCATTCTTCCAGTAGGAGAGGAAATAAGAAAAGACTAAAGTGTCTAATATCTTATTTCCATGTATCTGAATATTGGCATTTAGAGTGTGTGCAAATATATCATTGTCATAACAAAACATACTACATATGTTTATGAGGAGTGAGATTTAATCTTTTTTGTTTGTTCTTGTCTGACTGAAATAATTTAAAAAATGATCTTTTTTATTTTCATTCTAAACCTTCTAGTTAGAATTTATAGGCTGATCCTGCCTATACCATTAATGAATCTTCAGACAGTTTGATCTGTAACAAAGCAGTTCATTTTATTTGTCATGTTTACTGATTCTGAAGTGCTGACATAGTTGAATTAATTTTAAAAGTATGTAGTTAATGAGTAGCATAGTTCTCAGATTTTGTGTGGTTTTTTTAAGCAACTCAAGGTATAAAAGATTTAACTCAACTTGTCATCTAAAATAGAATTGTGTTTATAGTTCTCTTGAAGGTCCTCTGTTCTAAAATTATCCTCATTCCTCAGAATGGAGTTATTTTTCATTACCTTTCATCTTAACAAGTTATAGTAACAGTTTTACCATTGTTGTTGTTGTTGTTGTTAGGTGCCGTCCAGTTGGTATCTGACTCATAGCAACTCTGTGCAACAGGGGAAACACTATTGTCAGTGCTTCTCTGCTGTTCATGGGGTTTTCAATGGCAGATTGATTCCTGGGAGGGGGTTGCCAGGTCCTTCTCCCAAGCCTACAGCTTCTGGTGTTCCCAGGCGGTCTCCCATCCAGGTACTAACCAGGCCTGACCCTGCTTAGCTTCCGAGATCTGATGGGATCGGATGCCACAGGGCTACAGCTGCAGGCCAGTTTTACCATAGCTGGGTAAAACTATAAAGTAAGCAGTCCTGGCTTTAGAACTTTTTTCCTTCAGGGAACTTTTCTTTCAGATTCCTCTTCTTGTTAGACAAACTAGCAATTCCATATTAATCTTGCTTTTCCAAGGAGACATTCATATTCTAATAGTGAAAACTCTTTCCTCACCATGTGACTTTGGGCAAATTACCTAACCTCTGTTTCCTTCTATAAATTTAGGAGGATAATAGTGTCTAACACACACACACACACACAAAAAAAAAAAAAATAGTGTCTAACACAAAGTTAACATGTTAGTTAAATGAGTTCGTACCTGGAAGGTACTCAGAGAAAGTGCCTAGCATATGAAAATAGCTAATATTTACTGAGAGTTTATTATTAATGCTATTTGAATATTACAGCAGTTTATTTAGGGGGTGGGTGGGTCTTTAACACTCCCAAATCACAGGTGTAAAGGGTCACATATTCCCTATCTGTATGGTTGTTTCTGACCCTCATGGAATCTTTCCATCTTGACTGATTCATTCAACAGACATCTACTATGTACCTGGCATTGTTTTGAGTAATAGACATATAATACCAAATCAGACAAACGCAGCCCTTATAGAATTTATATTCTAACAAGAGGAGACAGATAATAAAATAAATAGGAAAAATGGTAAGTGGAGAAAATTGAATGAAGGAGAAAAAGAGTGTCTATCTAGGTTACAGGTGGTTGTTTTATATGGGAAGGTCACGGAGGCCTTTCTACTAAAGTAGCATTAACCAGAAACTTGCAAGAAGAGTGTGAGCCAAATGGATATCAGGAAGAAGAGTGTGCAGGGAAGAGAGAACGGGTGATTCAGAGGCCCCAAGATAAGAATGTGCTTGAGGTGTTAAGGATACAGCAAGGAGGCCAGTATGGCCAAAACAGAGGTAATAAGGAGGGGAGGATGGGAGGATGTGGCATCAGAGCATTAATTGAGGGCTTAAATACAAATGTGGAATTAGGAAATAATGAGTTATTCAGGGAAATACCAACTAAAAGATAACCATTGGCAAAGATTTTTTAATGATTGCTGGTACTCACAAGGATATGGTAATATTGGCCCTCTCACAATATCAGCTGCTGGTTAATGTAAAGTACAGCCTTTCTGGAAAGCAATTTGCCTGATACCATGTAAGAGCCTGGCTGGTGCTTGAACTTTGGCCCTTCATTCCATAGCCAGTCATGCCATTTAAGGACGCTCAATAGCATTTATTTTGGTTAGCAGTATATTAGGGAAAATGTAAATGTTTTGGGCCAGTGATAAGGAAATGTGTAAATTATGATATATATGAATACCAGAGAAGCACTGACACAGTGCCAGGCACATCACACTGTCAAGTAGTGTTTTGTTCTCTTGTACATAGGGTTGCTATGAGTTGGATCTGACTCCACAGCACCTAACAACATACATACATACATACATACATACATACATACATACATAATATAGTATTCGGGGTATGAAATGATGTGATTTGAAATCATATTGTAGATACAGCTGAATTTACCTATTTTTCCACTTATTGTGACTATTTTTCCATGTAATTAAATATTTTATGAATCATTTTTAAGAACTCTGCACATATATATATGTATATATATCAATATATATATATCTATATCTATAGATAGATATAGATATAGATATATAGATATATATATCAAGAGAGGCTCACACACCCAGGAAAAAAGTCAAAAGAAAATACGTGGGCATGGAAATGGTATATCATCACCAATTAGTAAGGTTATGAGTAACTTCTTTTCCCCTTCTTTTTACTTTCTTATATTTTCCCTAGGGGGCTGGGATTTAGCTCAGTTGGAAGAGCGCTGCGCTGCAGTCTCTGAGGTCCTGAGTTCAATTCCCAGCACCGCAAAAATGGGAGAAGGACCTGGCAATCCACTCCCAAGGCAATCCCGAAACAATCTGCCATTGAAAACCCTATAGGGTCACTATGAGTCGGATACCGACTCCACGGCACCTAACAACTAACAACATATTTTCCCTGGGAATGGGCTGGGATTTAGCTCAGTTGGTAGAGCGCTGCTCTGCAGTCTCTGAGATCCTGGGTTCAATTCCCAGCATGGCAAAAATGGGAGAAGGACGTGGCAATCCACTCCCAAGGCAATCCCCAAAATAATCAGCCATTCAAAACCCTGTGAGGGTCACTATGAGTTGGACATGACTGGACGGCACCTAACAACAACATTTTTCCTGGGTGTACATTAGAATCCCCTGTACATCTTCAAAAAATTCAAATGTCCTGGCTTTACTCACAAGAAATTAAGAACTAAATAGGCTGGAGTATAGGGATAGATCCTTACTTAAAGAACTGCTTGCCCACTTCTAATATTCTAGTTCAGATTAAAAGATAAGCATGTTTTCTATTCACTTTTGAGGTGTTTCTTTTGTTGTGCTTAAATGCTTAAATACATAGTAAAGTGCATTAATTTTCAGATTTAACACTTTGGGGCTTTGTTGTTGTTTCAGAACTACTTTCGGAAGCAAGTTTCCAAGAAGCTCTTCAGGAAAGCATCCCTGATATTCAGGCACAGGAGTGGGTGCCACTGTGGCTGCTGAGATACTCAGTCATTGTGAAAAGCAGAGGAATTATCAAATCAAAAGGCTACATTTTGCAAGCCAAAAGAAGGGGTTCTTAACTACAATTTAGGGTTATAACTTACCTGTATTTTTCTTGGATATCAGATAAAATTGAGATGTTACCTAGCTATTACCTATAAAAAGTGTCATTGAGGCACACACTCTTTGGTTTTCTTGACATTAGGTTGTCCATCAAGTTTTGAATACTTCTTTTGCCTCCATGTCAGTCCATTCACATGAACCACTGTATTCTTTCCATTAAGCTGTTGTTTTCTAACTGAAATTATCTATAAAGAAAATATTTGCTATATGTTTTCCTTTATTTTTATGAGTAATAGAAATCAAGAAAATTTGTTGTTAGATATATTTTGGCTTAGGCATCAGGGTAATGTATATACATATTTTTTATTTCCAAAATTCATTAATCGCTTACTCTATAGTATAGCTAAGTATAACTAAATTACAATTATTAAAACTGAAATACAGGAAGGTATTTTTCCTGTCATTGATAAAATACTTATATCTCAGAATAACTGGAGCAGCTGGGATCTACTAGCACTGTAAATAAAATTCATGGAAACTTAAGTTTTTTTATGTGTCCTTGCTTGCAGTTTAGCTATAATGAGTTAACCATGTACTCTTGTGCTATATTTTCTCTTCCTGTTATTTACAGAGACAGACCAAAGTAAATACAAAAAAGAGACTGAAATCTTTGAAATTATTCCTTGTAGTTTTAATAAGAGCAACTGCTATCACCTCCAGATTTTTTGTAATTCTTAATCTATCCTTGATATGCTGCTGCCTGTTCAAGGATATTGAGTAAGTCAGTGGGACATATACCGAGTCAGTGGGACACATATCATGTGCTCAGCACTGTGGGTTCTGGAGAGGGGAGGGGACACAGGACCAGGACTTAAGAAACAGTTGAGTAAAATATGTGATATTTGTTCTCCATTAATAGCTGACTTGGAGGAACTAAAGCCAGAAAAGACTGGGAAATAAAATCTTTAATAATTCAGGGCCAACTTTGTCTGTTTAGACAGCTTTGTTTGAGATGTGGTCTTAACTATTTTATTTTTGTGCTGGGATTTACCCCCAAGGCCTTGTGCATGCTAAGCACAACACACTACCACTAATGCAGCCTGGTCTTATTTTACAGCAGAACAATGTAGTTAAAACTTTAGAGCTAGAAGAGACAACAGGCTGTTTAATATAATTTCTCACTAGTTTAGAAACCAGAAATTATAGATAAGTTATGATCTTTGATGTATACTGAAGGTTTCTTTAGTTCTATAAATTTGTATCTGTAACCCAAATAGGTTGAAAAATTCTTTAAAAAATCTCTTGTATCTCAATATTTTTAAGCCATAAACATATGTAAAACTAATTTTGCTCAAATCTTCTCAATTTAGGAAAAAGAACTATGGTTCCTTACTCAAAATAAATACAGTAGACCCTTTTCCTAAGTAAGATTTTATGGTTTACTGGTTGAATAATTTAATCATTAAAATTATAATGTCAAATCATCTGATTTATTTGCTAAAACTTTAGACTTTGAGCTTCTTAAAGCCTTCTAGCTTTTATATTAGTTGTATATAATATTGTTAAATATATAAGTAACTTTTTGATTTTATAAATACTCATTGTATTTTAAATCTGTGCAGTGAACTGGCTGAGCTATGCTATAAAAGGCAAAAAAATTTATACAGTCTGAAGAGAGACCCAGGTATTGGCTGAGTTATTTTAAAGGGGAATTTTAATGTCACATTTACTACTTTTTAAAACCCAGGACTTAAAACATGGATTGCTTGAAGGGTAACTTTGAAAATGGAGAGGGGACCCAAAAACTTAGTATTGCTAATATATCCAGACCTTAGCAGGATCTTGTTTGTGATCTTCCCCTCCACTTTTAACAAAGAAGCAGGATTATAGATTCATTTTGTGAATGGGATCATATGTGGAATTTTCTTTTCTTTTCTTTTTTCTTTTTTTTTCGAGACACTGCAGGTTGAATCCAGGGCCCCGCGCTTGCATGCTTCGCAAGTGCTGTACCACTGAGCTACACCCCCAGCCCATTTTTCACTTTATTTTTTTGAGATAGCATCTCACTAAATTACTCAGATTGCCTCTGGTCTCAAACTTGCGTTCCTCTTGCTTCTGGCTCCTGAGTTGCTGGGATTGCAGGTGTGTGCCATTGTGCCCAGCTCATGTGGAATTTTTAAATGACTTTTTTGTTTGTTTTATTTTGTACTCTGAATTTTTGTTATTGAATAACCATAAAAAATGAGTCTTTTTTTTTTTTTTTTTTTTTGTACCACTGGGGTACTGAACCCAGAACCTTACACATACTTTGCAGGCATTCTACCACTGAGCGGCACCCCTTCCTCATTTTTATTTTTTATCTTCAGACAGGGTTTTGCTAAATTACACAGGCTGCTGCTGGCCTTGAACTCACAGTCCTGTCGCTGTCTCCATAGTTGCTGAGATTACGGACGTGTGCCACCACACCCAACAAATTAGTCTTTTCAAGCTAATGCTTACATTAATTTTTTCCGAACTATCAGAATATACAGAATACTTTCCAATAGTTAAAGATTTAACATTATAAGGCCATAAAATGAAGAGTGGTGATACTACCAAATTATTGCTTAGAACTGAAAGCTAAGTTATCAATAGTGTACCTACCAGGTATGTTTATTGGGGAGATGTTATTGCAGTGACCTATGGTAGAAAGAGTTCATATCATTTTCCCCAGTAAATATAAAAAGAAGCTATAGCTTATTACATTTCCAAAATACACTGGAACCTTACTGTAACACAATATACTGTGACTTAGAATTTGTTCTATGATGAATCTATCTTGAATTCCCACCCAAGAAACTAGTCACCCGAAGAACTAAGGTATCTTATTAAATACATTCACGTGGTATAAATTCTGAAGACAATATTGGTACCAGTACATTAATAGAATATCCATTTAAGGATGACCAGTGGTGGACCTTGAATCATAAATAATAGCTAATAAATTTTCAGTTCTTAGAAAGTTCATTTTGATGGCTACGTGTAAAATGTAAAATAAAATTTTATTTTGTCTATTTTGCATGAATGGGTTAGACTTTTCTATACCAGAGCCAAGTAACTAAAATTAGACTGTTTAATTTCGATGATAAAAGGTATAAGGCTCATTTAATTACATCTATTTCTGTAAGATTTTTTCTAGGTTTTCCACTCAGTATTTTTGATTTTGGGGAATGTAAACAACCATTGTATTCACTTTATGTGAGCTGATAATTCATCTTTCTGCCAAATGTACATTTAGAGAAATGTGAAGCTGTTTTAATGAGAATTTAAATCATTTGTATCAATTTATGTTTTCATCCTCAAATATGCCAACTTACGATTCTGAACCTGTTTTTTCATCAACTTTGTAATGTACCAAAATTTGTACCTGTATTTCACTCATAAAATTGGTAATGGGATAGTGTCAGTTTGAATTTTGAAAAATATGTAACATGACTTTCCTTAATATTTTTATAATTTTCAGGGTTAGAGATACACTTAGGAAGGAAAAATGTTTTAATTAGCAGTTCTTATGTGTCTGTAGTGGTGTACTATAAGATAAAAGCAAAATATAAAGCATTAAATATTTATAATAATTTTTACTTTTGCCTATATTATGAATTTAACTAAAATAAAATGCAAGTTGTATTTTTTTTATTATTTGACTAGTTGGGAGCATCCTGGAAAGTTACATTGATTTTGAACTATTTGAACTTGGTATGATTTGAAAATAAATTATGAATAAATTTAAGCCATAAAGCTCACTCAACAGAGACTTATTGAGTGCCTACTATGTGCTAGGTACAGTGCAAGATGCTACACATGGACCCAGATGAAAAACCCTGTCTTCAAGGAGCACATACTATATTTGTAGAAGAGAGGGAGATCTACACATGCAGATGATTGATAAAAAGTTGCATCAGTTGATGATAGAATTGGGAAACGGGACTGGGGGCAGTTGGAAGGAAGTTGGGATGACTAGCAGGGTAAGAACAAGAAAGGGTTTCCTAAAGGAATTAGTTTCACGATAGGGTCAGAGGATGACGTTTGGTGGGAATTGTGGGCAGAGGCCCTTGTTTGGTGTGTAAATATTCTTTTATTGAATGATGAAGCAATTTATATGTAAACTTGTCAATGAGAACACCTTCAAAAGTTATTTCTAACTAGAAAGGGATGGCTTCTATTGGGACAAGAGTAAAAAAGGTTGGAAAAGTCACTTTGTTTTGTTTTTTTAAGAACATATCCCTGGATGGCCTTGAACTTGAAATCTTCCTCAGGAGGCCTCAGCCTCTCAAGTCCTGGGATTACCAGTATGTGCCACCATGTCTATGAAAAGTTACATTGTATAAAAGAAACTAAAACTTGTCTGATTCCCTTTAATAGATCACACAGCCAAATTATATTTGCGTGTCATATGTGATTTTGGTATGTCCATTTTAAGAAGGTTCATGTTTTATATGTTGTTGTTAGGTGCCATCGAGGCGGTATCCGCCTCATAGCGATCTCTGTACAACAGGGGAAACACTATTGTCAGTGCTCCTCTGCTGTTCATAGGGTTTTCAATGGCAGATTGATTTTTTGGAGGGAGGGGGTTGCAGGTCCTTCTTCCAAGCCTACAGCTTCTGGTGTTCCCAGGGGGTCTCCCATCCAGGTACTAACCAGGCCCGACCCTGCTTAGCTTCCAAGATCTGACGGGATCGGATGCCACAGGGCTACAGCTGCAGGCATGTTTTATATAAGCATTACTTATTTTGATTCAGCTCTCTTTTCCCCTCTCTTTGCTCACTGTTCATTCTTGTATTCTACTTTTAGATTTACTTTTTTCTTAAATATTCTTTAATTCTCTCACCAAAGGTCTTTGGGTCAGGCTTATGGTTTGGACTTTAAATGTTCTCCAAAGTCTCATGTGTTGAAGACTTGGTCCCCAGTTGATGGTACTATTGAAGTGTGATAGAAAGTTTAGAAGGGAGGGTCTAATGGAAGCAAGTTAGGTCATTGGGGGCATGCAGCTGAAGAGGTACTGGGACTCTGGCCACTTCATCTCTTTTGCATCCCAGCCACCATAAGGTGAATAGTTTTGCTCTACCATGTGCTCCCACCATGATGTTCTGTCTCATCACAGGCCCAGAGTGACCAGGTCAAGTGACTATGGACTGAAATTTCTGAAATTATAAACCAAAATAAATTGTTTATCTCAGGTATTTTGTCACAGTGATGGAAAAATAACACAGGCAGTAAACTTTCTAGGCCCTGAAAATGTCTTTATTTTGCAATCTTCATGGTGCTGGGGATCAAACCTAGGGCTTTGCACAAACTAGACAAGTGCTGTACCACTGAGCTATATCCCCAGCTCTGCACTGAAGTCTATTTTTGTTTTCAATTTTTTTCTCTTTTGTTGCTTTTTCTCTTTTCTTTCTATTTTTTTATTTTTGGCAGTTCCACGGGTTGAACCCAGGGCCTCACACATACTAAGCAACACTCCACCACTGAACTGCTTCCCCAGCACTTTATTCCCAATATTTTCCCTCAGCATCTCCACCGCCCCCCCCCCCCCCCC
>VMDO01014993.1:0-19201 GCA_007922755.1 Pedetes capensis | reverse complement strand
TGGATTTCCTTCCCTAACAGTAATCCATGCTTTTCTCTCTCTGGTTGACTTTGTTTTATTAAAATTTTCAATTTATTTTGATGTATATGGAATTCTAAAAAAGTAAGAAAATTAAACTGGCTGCCAAGATTTCTAATAAAAAGAAATCATAAAACAGACTTAGTCACAATTAAAATCTGTTATTTGAAAGGCTTTTAAAAAGTGAAAATGCATGTCACATAATTGGAAATATTTGAAATATATTTGGATGAAAAACGAATTTACATAATCAGTTTTTTAATTGTGCTTCAAAAGGACACCATCACAATTGTGAAAACACAACCCACAGAACTACAGAAAATGTGTAAATCATACCTCATGAGGCTTTATATCCAGAATATATAAAGAGCTCTTACAACTTAAAAGTGAAAAATAAAAGATTAAAAGACTTCTTTCCAAAGAATACATCTGAATGGCCAATAAGAACATTAAAAGATATTCAACCTCATTAGTCATCAGGGATATACACAATTGTTGTTGTTAGGTGCCGTCGAGTCGGTATCCAACTCATAGCGACCCTCATAGGGTTTTCAATGGCTGACTGTTTCGGGATTGCCATGGGAGTGGATTGCCACATCCTTCTCCCATTTTTGCGGGGCTGGGAATTGAACTGAGGACCTCAGAGACTGCAGCGCAGTGCTCTACCAACTGAGCTAAATCCCAGCCCCATACACAATTAGATATCACTAAAATAAAAAGTGTAAAGACCAGCAATACCAAGTGTTGGTAAGGATGTAGAACTAGAAGAACTCTCAAATACTGCTGGTGGGAGTGTAAATTGTGTAATCACTATGGAAAATATCTTGGTATTTCCTACAAAATTAAATATACGCTTAACCATATGACTCAATGATTCCACTCCCAGACATTTTCTCAAGAGAGATAACATATTCAAAAAGAGACATGTGGATGACATATAATACCTGGAAACAACTCATATCTATCCACAGGTGAACGAATAAATCAATTATAGTCATACAGAGGTTGTTTGGGATTTTTGTTTTTGTTTTGTTTCATTGTTAGGCCATCTCTAAAGCATAACTTGCATTCTTGTGGCACAAAATCGCTGTCTGAAAACTAGCGAATATAACTCCCCAGCGAAGAAAAAATGAATTTAAGTCTGGGAGTGTATCTCGTCTTTTAAGGCTATGTCCCTTAAGAACGACACATTTAATTTATATTGCTCAAAACTTGGTCAGTTAGTTGTAAGCATATCTTCAAGAGAAACTGAAAGGAGCTATTTACCTGGGTGGCATTGTGTCCATCGAGAAATGTGTGCTGTGACTTTAAAAAAAAATACTGGCTTTCTGTTATAAAGAAGTTGAGAATAGATTTGGTAAGGTGTTCATCTTTTCTCACCTCCAACAATAAATTGCATTTACCTACTTCCTCAACCCCTTTGCATTCTCTCATATTCTAGTTCTCCACGCTTCATCTTAAAACCAAAATTCTTGCTTCTGGTCATTCTTTTCACATCACTTCAAAATACTTTTATCCCTGTCCTTTAAAAAAAATTTTCCCCCGCATCTCTTCCTTTTAGTTATTCCCATTCCCGAAACAGCATCTTACATTTAGATTGTATAGGTTCCTAACTAGTGTCTGAGTTCCTGGGCGCACTTAAAATATATCCCTATATCTCAACCAAGTCTCTAAATCGTATCATTTATATTCAACTTCACAAATAATACTAGTATATTATGGCTTTAAAAAAAAGTACAAATAAAGGACAGTCTCCCGCTCAAGACTCCACTAAGACCTTTGCAATTACTGAACAAATGAGAAATGGAAAGGGAGATAAAACGATGCGATTTCCCGATTTGTGTAAAACCGGGACGAATACCCTCTATCATTGCAGGTGTCGCTGCCCGCATGAAGGACTCTCCTAGCAAAAGTCTGGTCTGTCTTCTACAACGCTGAAGTGAAAGCTAAACCCCCAGGATTGGAGATCTCTATCTGCAACTGTTTGGGAGAAGGACCCGGCAACCCGCTCCCAAAAATCAATCCGCCATTGAAAACCCTATGAACAGCAGAGAAGCACTGACAATGTGTTTCGCCTGTTGTACGTAGGGTCCCTGTGAGTCGGATACCGACTCGATGGCCCCTAACAACATCTGCAACTGTATGGGCCAGAGCTGGCGGGAGACAACAGGTACGAGATTCTCAAGAGTTGCGTGAGCAACACGGAAAACTCAAGCGCGACACTTCTGTGATCCATTTCCGAGGTTACGGAGCGGAGAGCAGCCGCAGTGGCTGCTGGGAAGTCCAAAGCCGGGAAAATGGTGGTCACCAGGTCTGCGCGGCTTCCAACAAGCATCCAAGTCATGTCGACTGGAAGCTGCCAGCAGAAGGTAAGGGATCCCAAGTCTCCCAGGTTTTGTATCGCCGCTTCGTAGAGCGGCGTTCAGACACGTGGGGCGGCGCAGGAGTCGAGGGAAGAAGCGTAGATGGAGAGAGTGAGCCCTTGCGTGCCGCGCGCCGTTCAGTACCAGCCCCAGCTTTTCAACCTGTGGAGGCAACTGCTTAGTTCCCGCCACAGTCTTTTGAGGCAGTTCTTAATTGTGGGGGAGAGGGCAGGCGACTTGCTTGGGTTTTTAAACTCCTTTAATACAGGTCAGGCCTTTTAAGCTTACTTTTAGCACCGTATTAAGGGAGATTAGCCAGCAGCCTTACCACTGTGGCATCCGATCCCGTCAGATCTCGGAAGCTAAGCAGGGTCGGGCCTGGTTAGTACTTGGATGGGAGACCGCCTGGGAACACCAGGTGCTTGGGAGACGGATCCGGCAGTCCACTCCCCAAAAAACAATCAGCCATTGAAAGTCTCATGAATAACAGAGAAGCACTGACAATAGTGTTTCGTCATACGTAGGGTCTCTATGAGTCGGACACAGACTGAACGGCACCTAACAACAACAAAGGACATTACAGTAATTGCTATCACATGCGCGAGCCTAGTTTGTGGGGTCGGGGAGAATAGCGTCGTTTCCACGCGCGGACGCTGGCGGGAGGCCCAGCACCAAGTTGTAATGGCTTGCGGAAGATTATGGTGACTCCACCTGGTGGCTCTCAGGGGCGGTAGTCGTCCGCTTTTGCCACATTGTTTGGATTCTGCAATGAAGGAAAAGGAGCAGCAGTTCTCTTGCATGTTGTAAAGGCCAGGGCAGTTCTATCGATATGTTCCTGAACGCATATTTGTTCAGAGTTAATCTTTCCTCCCTCCCTTCGTTCCCTATAAATGAATTAAAGTGTATATTTTTCTTTAAGTGGAGAAAATTCTCATTGTGTTTTTTGAAGTCAGATATAGGGTAGGATGAGACAAAGAAAATAAAGAGTCGGACACAGCATTAAGAATTTTTTCCTTTTTTTAAAATCATCGGTTTGTTTTTTGTTTGGTAATAATCTTGTTTACTGGGTTTTTTAGTCCATTCTTAAATTTTGCTCCCAGCTGTTGGGAGGATGCCTCATTTGTTTTGGCCTTGTACCAGCCTTACCTAAATTATGGTGTGTTTTCTTTGACTTGCAGAGTTCTGCTGCTGAAGGGATTCAGGCATATCCAAAAAGCAGGAAGAAATCTGGATCCGGTGACTGCTGTATTGCTGAATCACAGACTGCTGGGGAAAAAAGTTTAATCCCTAAAATTCCTAAAAACGGAAAAAGGAAGAGCAGAGCTACAGACTCACTGGCACTATCTTCTGATGAAGAGACCTCTGAAGTGGAGTCAAATTGTTCTTCCGTGTCTGAGATCCAGGAGCCCATTCTAAGAATAACTAGGAGAAGGCAAATCATAATTGTACCCCCCGCATCCTCCAGTGTTAGGAAAAGGCAGAAAATAACTCCAATAAATGAATCTCTTACTGAAGAAGTTGTCTCTGAAGCAGAATCTCATGCTTCAGGTATTTCTAGGATTGTGTCTCCCAGAGAAATAACAAGAACCAGAAGTAAAACTAAGTCTCAAACAGATTCAACCGAAGACACACATGCAGAATCTATATCTGATGCTGAGTCATCATGCTCAAACATTTCATCCTCTGGAATTGCACTGAGAACAACCAAGAATATGCAGAAGAAATTACAGACACAAACAGAGAAGAAAGATAAGATTATAACAGGAAATGAAAAGCAAATCATAGATACATACATGAATTCAGAGGATTTAGATACCAAACAGACCTCTCAGTTACCTGCAGGATCACTTTCTCAGATAAATAAGCCAAATTTCTGTGATAATAAAATTCATGACTTTGATGATTCCTTCCACAGAAGTTCAGAAGAAATACCAACAGCTCAAAATCACCAGCATTTTCATATAAGAGAGGGAGAACAGGCCGTTGTTGTATCTCTTGAAAAAATAAAGAATTGTAAGAGTTTGAATGAAGAGGACATTGGAATAATAGATGAGGAAAAAGAAATTAATGAGGAAAGTTCTCAGCTGAAGAGTCTTTCTGAACTTCAGGACACTAGCCTTCAACAAGTAGTTTCTCAAAAACACTTAGCCTTCCCAAATAACAAAACCACATCAGAGCACTCAAATTTGAGCTGTGAGGCTATAATGAAATCATTGGCTCAAACATATGCAGTTGTGAAAGTGGACAGATGGAATGAAGAGAGAAAGGGCCCCATAAAAACAGGTGACTTGTCAAAGTTCAATGATCATGGTGGTAGTGATGAAGAGTCAACAAGCATAGGTGTCAGTGAAGACAAGAATGGTGAGAGGGGTGTGGATCTTGCATATGATACCAAACTCTGCAGGTCTGAGCTCAACACATCTCAGGATATTAATGATTCTGTTTTATTAGTTCTCAGCAGTGATGAAAGCCAGCGGTCTGAAAACAGTGAGAATGAAGAGGACACTGTGTGTTATACTGAAAATACTGTCCATATGGAGTCAGGAAGCACAGACTCAGGAAACACATCATGTGACAATGCATTGTTTGTCATTGACAAAACTCCTGGATTGAGTGCTGATAAAAATTTTTACTTGGAAGAGGAAGACAAGGCAAGTGAGGTTGCTATTAGGGAAGAAAAAGAAGAAGAGGAAGAAGAAGACAGCGAAGAAGAGCCATCAGACAGTGAAGAAGAGCCATCACCAGGTGACAAAAATAAAGATAATGAGTTTAGTGATGAGGAAGACTTCCTGAGTAACACAAAGTCTAAACTGTAAGTTTTACCTTTATTTTTGAAAGTAAATTGGCGGGGGGGGGAGGAGACTGAGGATTAAACCAGAGCCTTGTGCATGCACTACATTCACTCTACCATTGAGCTATATCCCTGACTCCTCAAAGTAAATTTCTGATGTATATGTGGCTTATTTACCATAAAAATATGAAATATTAGAAAACATGGGACTTGAGAAAGTTACTTTCTTGGGTTTATTACAGAAGAGCTCTTCTAATGTGGCATTTCCTTCTTTGTTGTGAGTGCTTTTGACAGTTACATATTTTCTACCAATGACAGCTAAAAGTGTTCCTTTTGGTGATAAAAACTGTTAAGATTTTTCTGGGTGATTAACACTCAGGAAATATAAAAGGGAGAGGAAATTAACTTTCTCTAGATGTTAATTGTGAAAAAATTGAATAATTTGGAAAAGTATGAGGAAAATAACCACCTATAATCCCATCCATCATTGAAAAGCTCTGATACTTGGATCTATGTCTTTAACTTCTCTTTCTGTTTTAAACTTGTTTATCCCAGTCAGTAGGCCCTAGTGGCAATGTTATCCACTGGAAATTTAGTCAGCCCTGTAAGGTTTTAGATATTAACAGATACCAGGCTTTGCTCTAAACCAGTGAAATTAGGCTTTGAGGGCAGGCTCAGACATACTTATTTTTTAAAAGCCACAGTCAACCCATATTAGTTTTAACGTACATTCAGGGTTAAGAATTATTGTGAAGACACTGCAATAGAATGATTTCTCTTTCCAGTAGAGCTAATTAGGCTTTCAGCTACTACTTAGTTTATCTGAATAATCAGGGAAGAAAGTAGCTTTAAGTCCAAGTGTACTTCTTGTAAGAAGGACTCTTTGGTTAAATAAAATAGAAATTCTCATTACATAAATATAACAGGAGCTCAAAGCAGGTGGAGAAGATTATGGCTAGGTAGGCCTGAGATATGACGTTTATTTATTTATTTTTAATTTTCCTGTATGATGGATGCACATTGCTGTTTAAGACTCATTGATTTAGAGACATTACCAAAGTGCCCATCATCATTCAGGAAAATTCTAAATTTTGGTGATTTGGAAGTTCAGAGTAGAAGAGCCTGTCTGACTTAAAGATTTTAGAGATGGAGATATGTACATTAACTCTGTCCACCTATAAATGAAGTTGAACTGAATTGCCAAGTACTGGC
Organism: Pedetes capensis; assembly: GCA_007922755.1. Lineage (NCBI taxonomy): Eukaryota > Metazoa > Chordata > Mammalia > Rodentia > Pedetidae > Pedetes > Pedetes capensis. The sequence goes on along the minus strand of VMDO01014993.1, from coordinate 12,817 downwards.
AATCCCCTTTTCTGTAATGCTTTTCTTAATCAAATCTCTCTATGAAATCTATTGGCATGTTATATAGCCTAATCCTCTTTTAGAAAATCTGAGAAATAAGTTTAGATGTATTCCCAAAAAATGGTTTAATTCATTATTCATCCTAGAGATTCTTCTAAATGAATGTACTAGATTTTAAATATATATTTATTCAGTTTGTCAGGAACTACATTATAAAAATAAGATACTCTTTTTTTGTCATTGATAGTAAAGGGAAGAGAAGAATAAATAATTTTTTAAATGCAATCTTGTTTCCATTTTGATTTAATTACTTGATCTTTAAGTGATCATTTCTCTTTCAGTCTGAAGTTGACAAGTAGCAGCATAGACCCTGGTCTAACTATCAAGCAGCTGGGTGGTTTGTATATTAATTTCAATGCAGACAAACTACAGTCTAACAAGACAACCCTAACACAGATCAAGGAGAAAAAGAAAAATGAGGTAAATTACAGTGTCCTGTCTTCTTTACAAATGTTTAGTTCTTGGAAAAAAAGACTAATTTTCCTACAGTAAAGTTACATAGGCTTAATGTTTCCTTTTCCATCTGGTTAGAACACTCCTTTCTTTCTTTAATAGAGTTTCATCTATAAGAGTTGATATTTGAAAAATAACTTAATTCAAGATCAGTATTTCTCTTCTGACACCCACCAGTTTTGATCTTAGGGATTTTCTTCTCTCTTCTTGCTCTACTTTCAGTTCTTAACTATTCTGGATTCTGTCAAGAATCACAACACTTTGAATGCCTGCCTTCCTCACCTGGAAAAAATGTATATGTGTATAAAGACATAATATTTTATAGATAATTTCAGAAGGAATTATTGTTGAGATAATCTTACCTAAACTTTTAACTTTAGCCAATACTTTGTACTTTGCCAGATCTATATTTCTTAGTCTTGATGACTCCTAACTTCAGACTTTGGGATCCAGGTGTTTGTTCATTTAGATGTGATCTTGCACTTGACCACTAACTCTTCTCCCCCCTCTTCCATGCTTGAACTAGCTGCTCTTTTTGTATTCTCTGCTGGTTAATGACACCAAAGTCTCTTTCCCTTTTGTAGTCAATCACCAAGCATTTGGAATGATGCCACCCTCCTTTTTGAGCCACTGTTACTGGCTAGTACAGACTTTTATTTCTCACCTAAGCTATTCCAACAACCTCCTTACTGGTCTTTCCTGTTTTCTTTGTTCTTCAAGCCATCCTCCATACTTCTAGATTTCTCTTTGTAAAATCACAAATCTCACATGGGATTCTTGCTTGAGTGCTCAGTAGTTCCTCAGAGGCTTCAGGGTACATCTGAACTGCTAGCTTCAGCTGTCCATCTTCTTTGTTTTGCTACTTTAATTTCCTGAATATACTCTGCCTTTTCCCAGACTAATGCAGCAATCATACATCACTGGCCCCAATCTTTCCTTCCATATTCTCTGTACTTGTGTAACAGCCAGCATAGATCTGAATATTAAATAGGGTTTCTCAATTTCAGCACTACTGCTGTTTTGAGCTGCATAAGTGTTTGTTGTGGGAGCATGTACTGTGTGTTGTGTAGCAGCATCCTTGACTTTCTACCCACTAGATGTCAGTAGCATTCTCTCTTACCTTCACTACTGCCAAAAATGTCTCCAGACATTGTCAGTTGTTCCCAGTTGAAGATTGCCATCCTAGGGCCTAGTATAAAAAGAACTTGACACACACCAAGCTCTTAATCACCTACTAAGTAAACGTCCTCTCTTTCTGAATGATAGGAACACCTACACTGCCACTATACCACCCAAAAACTGTAGGCCTGAACCTGCATTAATACTGAACTATTAATACTGAATCAGTATTAGTAGGGTATTAATCAGTATTATTAACAGGGTATGAATCAGTATTAATCAGGGTAACTATTAATACTGAATCAGTAATTTCAAATGTCATTTCCAAATTAATGCTTAAGTTATATCCCTGTGAACAATTTTGAGGACTAAGGGGTTTTATTTGGTTCTTAGAACTGGGGAAATTAGGCTTCGATACTACCCCGAAGCTCCTTTTTAATCCAGTTTTATGAGAATATTTCATGATCCTAGGCAAATAACAAAATTGCAGAGGTCATTTAAAAACAGATTAGCAGATTTGACTACCCAAAAAGTAAAAACTGAATATGTGCTTCAAATGTGGAAAAAATATATAAAAATCAATATATTTCTAGCTTCTTCAGAAAGCCATCATTACACCTGATTTTGAAAAAAAAGATTATGTGCCACCATATAGTGAATCAAAGCATCAACTTCAGAAGAAACGCAGGGTAAGTACAGTGACTTATTATTTAGAAAACTTATATGTGCTTGGCTGTATTTTTAGATTATACAACACGAATGTACAATTAAACTATAACTATGTATTGATACATGGGGATGGGGTTTAGCTTAGTTAGTGGTGCACTACTCTGCGTTCTCTAAGGCCCTGGGTTCAATCCTCAGCACCACAAAAATGGGAGAAGTACCTGGCAACCCACTCCCCAAAAAATTAGCCATTGAAAACCCTGTGAAGGTCCCTATGAATCAGGCCCGACTTGATGGCACCTAACAACAATAACGACATGTACTGATCTACATCTATATATATGATTCGAAAGAAAATTATTACGGATGTCTAAGGTCCATAAAATATGGTCCCATCAATACATTTACTATAAATTTTCACATCTTTTCAGCCTCAGTCATGCACACAAACACAGCTTTGTGTGTGTGAGTGTATGTGTGTGTGCACTTGGGATTGAACCCAGGGCCTTGTACACGCTAAGTATGTGTTCTCCCACTGAGCTATACCTCCAGCCCCATAAATACAGCCTTTTAAATTTTACCTTAAAAACAGTGACAGCCAATAGGGTCACTGTCTCCACCTCTTGGCTTTTAAATAGTGTTTACTAAAGTCTGGGAGCTCTGTTGTACTATTGTAGCCACCTTAAAACCCTGGTCTATTTAGTCTGATAAATGTACTTTTATTTAGTAAAATAATAGGGTTTGCTTCCATCTGCCATTCAACTAATAAACATAAAATTATCAAGGGAGCCTGGGGGAAAGTTGAAGGTGACACCCCAGTAATGTCAGTAATAGGGAGCACCCTGGCACATGGTATCCCTTTGTCTAGCACATGGTAGGCACTAAGTAATGTGTGTGAATGAAACAAAATTAATTACTCACTAGAAGTTTCCGAAAGAATAGCAATTTTGTCTTATTTTAGAAATAATACAAATTTCTGGACTTGTTTGGAGTGGCTTCTGAGACACCTAGGTAGCTGAATAAAAATGTATGTATAAGCTCGAGAAGTAAAAATGTCTTTATACATTATCTCTTATATGGACTATTTTAGACAAAAAAATTATAGAGCTCTGTGTTATTCTCCTAGCAAGTTATTAGTTACTTACTGTGATAGAAAATAGATCTTAAGGAGTTTCATTAAATTGATAATGCTATACCCAATTTACCAGATAAATCACTTTTTGTGATTTGATGTAATTCCCCCTCACCCAGTACTGAGAATTGAACCTAGGGCCTCAGGTATGCTAGCAAGCATTCACCACTGAGGTGCATCCCAGCCACCTGGCCCTCTTTTTTTAAATTAATTTTTATCTCAATACCGGAGGTCATACACACTGGGCAAACACTCTACCACTGAGCTGCACCTCAAGCTCCCCACCGCCTCCTTTTTCATTTTTGAAATAGGGTCTCTGTAAGCTACACATGCTGCCTCTGGCCTCGAACTGTGAGTCTCCTGCTGCACCCTCCACGTCGCTGGGGTTATAGGCATGTACCACCACATTGCCCAGGTTAATTCCCTTTATAAAGACAATTCTGAGGATAGATACTTTCTATAAAGTAACTTTTTAATTCATAAAATTTTCTGTATCTATAATTTTGTAGAAAATGAGCTATATATTCTCTTAGCTTATTAAAGTTAGAGTGTTTATTTTGAAATCTGAATTTCAGAAAGAGCGACAAAAAACAGCAGGTGATGGCTGGTTTGGCATGAAAGCTCCAGAATTGACAGATGAGCTGAAAAATGATCTTAAAGCACTGAAGATGAGAGCAAGTATGGATCCAAAAAGATTTTACAAGAAAAATGACAGAGATGGCTTCCCTAAGTACTTCCAGGTACAAAGCAAACAGAGTTCTATGGATTTTAGTTTGGAAAGTAGTATAGTGATCTTTGTGTTTACTATTAAAACAGGTAAATATTTATATGTGCACACCTGACATGGATCATATCTGCTTTGGCCATATAAAAATGACCAGAATACAATTCAGATAGCTACCATCATAAAGTGGATTGCCAGTGTTTTTAGACAAATAAAAATAGTAGTTGAGTGTCCAAGTCAGCTCTCTGAAACTTCTGAACCTTTAAGTTAATATATGAATGTATGACTAGTACTAGCCTAAGAGCCAGAGTCCTTGCGGGTTGGAGGGGGAAAGGGAATCATTTGTACCATTCTCTTTCTCTTTCCAAGGTAGAGGGATATCCCTGGGCAAATTCTAACAGTCATTGAAAGGTTGGTTTTCAAAGTGTTTTCACATGAATGCCCAGTTGAGTCTTCCTCCTCAAGTTATCATTCTTAAATACCTTTCTTTTCACTTATCTGGATTACTATAATAGTCTTCCTTCAGTCTGTAAGTTTGCTCTCCCTTCATATCCTCATATTATAGCCAGTCATGTGTTATTTAAAATATACCCATACACTTCTGTTCCTATGAACAGCAGAGAAGCACTGACAATCGTGTTTCCCCTGTTGTACAGAGGGTCGCTATGAGTTGGATACCAACTCGACAACACCTAACAACAACAACAACAACATACACTTCTGTTATGTTATACTTTGGTGAGATACTTTGAGTGGTTTTTTTATGACTATCAGCGTAGTCTATATTCTGTATCCCTTCAAAATCTGAACCGAAACCAGTTTGCCAACCCTTCTTTTTGTCAAATAGCCCTCCTAAGCTCCAACACACCTAGCTGCCCAGTCTTCTCAGAACATGCATTCTTTGATTTGCATGTACTTGGCTCTCCCTTGTTTGTTGGTGAAATTTTACTTATCAAATCCAAGCTAAAATGTCATCCTTTATCAATTCTTCCTTAACTCTTTTAGGAAGAATTGGTCACTCAGTCTTCAGAGCAACTACAATGTTTTGTTGAGCATATGTTATGCTTTAATTTTTTAGATTCCCGCCTTGAATCTCCCTTAAGACTAAGACCTTCTACTGGCAGGGACTAGATGTTCATTATCTTTGTTTCCCCAGTACCTAACACAGTGCCTGGCACACAGTAGGTACTCTCAGTTGAATGAATATAAAACCATTAAGTAGGTTCTCAGCTGTCAGTCTTTGTGATAACCAAGGGAATCCGATAGGTACTGTAGTAGAATTTGTTTATTTCATTAAATTAGAAAACAAAGTTTATATTAGCTGTTCCACTTTTCTTCTTTAGTTACACCACTCACCATGAATTTACTATACTATACTGTTCAGCACTGAACTATATTTAAGAAATTTTGGACCTACTATAAACTAATGAAGAAATGTCATTAGTAGCGCCAGTGTACTGGGAGATAGGTGATTTATTTTTGCTTAAAAATGGCATGACTAACTTTAGTGCCAGTATAAATCTTAGCTTGTGCTTTCCATTTCTTTCTGCAAATGTGCTATTAGAAGTATACTAAACTATGGAAGCAACTTGACATCCAGGTATTGCATGATTTATTTCAATCAATTGTTCATAGATTGGAACCATTGTTGACAATCCAGCTGACTTCTACCATTCACGAATTCCCAAGAAGCAAAGGAAAAGGACTATTGTGGAAGAACTGCTGGCTGATTCTGAGTTCAGAAGGTAGCTGAATTTATGTTTCATTTTATAATATGTATGTTTTTCCTTTAAAATATGCATAAACTTATAAGTTTTCAGATAATCAAAATATATATTAATTCATTTAAAAATATTATTGTTAAGTGCTATTGAGTCGGATCTGACTCATAGCGCCCCCACTTAAAAATAGCCCATTATATATTTTAGTACAAATCTCTTTAATGTCTGGTGTGATTAAAGCCACAGCCTCTTATGTATTTTGCAGATACCATATAGCCTTTAGGAACCTCCATTGTAAACTCCTGAGAGAGAATAAGGATGAAAGGGCAATTAATGCTTTAGTATTCTTGTGGAAATAGTTTTTATCTAATGGACTTCTGGAAAGGGTTCTGTTTGTAGATTATACTTTGGAAACCATTGATATATGTTTCTAAGGTTCTAAGAAATATAGATAATATGTGTTTTCAGGAAAGAATAAACTGTTTGTTTTACATTTTGTCCTTTTTGTATTTTTATCCCACATTTAAGTCCCATATTTACATCACCTGGTTAATAGATATAGTATATGGGTCCTTCAGCTATGAGGGCAGACACTATAGCTGCCTTGTCCACTGCTCTGTTCTCAACTACTAGTGTAGGTCCTGTTACATGGTGGGAACTTAGTATATATGTGATAAATAAAAGGCACAAAAAAGTTTGAGAGTTAGAATCCCTTTCCTAAACCTATAGTAATTTCTAATTCCTGGTACATTGTGCTTTAGAACATAAAGGTTTGATTTACTTTTATTTATTTTTTTTTTCCAGCTATAACCGAAGGAAATACTCAGAGATCATGGCTGAAAAAGCAGCAAATGCAGCAGGAAAAAAGTTTCGAAAGAAGAAAAAATTTCGCAATTAAGATTCTCCAAGTAAACTACAATATTTTATGTCTCTCCTTTGAACTGCTAAAGGTGTTTTGTAAACTAACACCATCGTATAACTTAATGTAAACTCTCTGTTTATAAAGGCATTTCTCTTTGGAAAGAAAGCTCACTGAGACTCAATCAAGTATCCCTTGGAATAAAAACTGGTGTTTCTACAAAAGACCCATCCCAGTTTAGACTGTTTATGAGAAAAAGAACTTCAAATATATACATATATATGTATAACTTTGGGCTGGGATTTAGCTCAGTTGGTAGAGCATTGCGCTGCAGTCTCTGAGGTCCCGAGTTCAATTCCCAGCACCGCAAAAATGGGAGAAGGGCCTGGCAATCCACTCCCAAGGCAATCCCAAAACAGTCAGCCATTGAAAACCCTATGAGGGTCACTATGAGTCGGATACGGACTCAACAGCACCTAACAACAACAACAACAATGTATAAATTTTGTTTTCCTCATACTTAGGGGTTGAACCCAGGGCCTCACACATAGCTTGCAAATGTGCTACTACTGGGCAATACCCCCAGCCCGTTTTTTATTTTGTATTTCGCATCAGTGTCTAAGTTACACAGGCTGCCTATGGCCTCAAACTTGCAATCCTCTTGCATTGAGCTTCCTCAGTCACTGAGATTATAGGCCTGAGCCACCATGCCTGGCTTAACCTCAACTATTGTAAAATGATTAACATTTTTATCAAGTTTTCAGTTTTTGGTTATTTAAAGAAAATTTAAAATAAATAGAAAGTATAAAGTCTCAATATGTTCAAAGAACTCTTAAAAATTATCAAAGATACATAAATAATACTGTAATTACTATGTGGTTTTGTGTGTCTGTATATGGGGGAGGAGGGCAATTGGGCACTGCCTTAGAGTTACCTCAAAATTCAGATCCAGAAAGTTGGTGAATTGGGATAGAGAGATCAGCTTGTTCCAGTATATAAGTCACAGTTAAAAACAAAAGGATGGTAAAAGTGTTCTTGGAGCAAGTGTATTTTAGCATAAAACCAAAGAGCTACATGAAGCTATAAAGAAACTTTGAAAGATGAAGCCTCCTGAGAAAATTTGGGGTAGAGATTAAACATGTACAAAAGCTTTTTCCTTCCTTGGCAACTGAAACAGGAGGACTAACTGATTCTATCCAGATTCATTGTTGTGTTCTAAGCAAAACAGGATTAGACAATAGAATTTTAATTTGGCCAGGAAGTGAAATGGCCCACGTTATCTCCTCTCCAGTGTCGTAAGTGGGGCTGGGATTTAGCTCAGTTGATAGAGCATTGCTCTGCAGTCTCTGAGGTCCCAAGTTAGATTCCCAGCACCACAAAAGTGGGAGAAGGACATGGCAATCCACTCCGGAGGCAATCCTGAAACAGCCATTGAAAACCCTGTGAGGGTCACTATGAGTCAAACATGACTCAGTGGTCCCTAACACAACAGTGTAGTATGTGTCCTGGCTTAAGCTGCTTTCTGGCACCTAAGGAGTGTTTTTGATGTCTATTAATGCTTCTTGGACATAGCTTCTTTATGTCATTTACTGGACCTCTGTTTTCCCAACACATTGCTTGAGATTTCAATAAATGTAAAATCTCATACTAGGAAATAGTAGAACTAACTGACAGTAACTTTCATGTGTGGGTTTAGGGAAGCAACTATCTCTGTTCTCTTAAAGAAAAACTGCCTTTATTTCAAAACTCTGTTTTGCCTTGTGTATGATACAAGGATCACATATAAGAAAAATAACAAAACAAGAAGGGAAATTAAAGAGTTAATTTACCTTTTACATGTCTATAGGAGACATTAATAGAACCTTTCTTCAATTTAGGCATTGACACAGAGGATGACAGAGTTCTCTGGCTCAAGGGGCGATTTATCTGTTGTGTGATTCTTGTGCTTTTTTCTGATTTGTCAATGCTAGAACAGGTTGAATTATTCCATACTTCAAAACTACTAACAAAAACATGGTTTTGAGTACATACTTTTAGTTACATTTTAAAACATCAATGTTTTTGTTTTGTGTCCATCGTTCAGTTTTAGTGTTATTTTTATCAGGCACTTGCTATGGTTTGGATCTTAAATGGTCCCCCAAAGGCCTAATGCCCCTCTAAAGGCCTTTATGTGGAAGACTTGGTTGCCACCCTATTATACTATGGGAAGGTGGTAGAACCTTTAGGAGGTGGGGCCAAGTGAAAGAAAGATAAGTCATGGAGTGAGGGCAGGTGCCCTTGAAAATGATATTAGGTCACTGGCCTCTCCCTCCTTCCTACTTTTTGCATTCCAACCACCCTGAGGTGAATAGCTTTGTTTTACCACGTGCTCCCTGCCATGTTGTTCTTAAGCAACAGGACCTGTGGGGTCTGCTCCGGCCCCGCAAAAGATCATGGAGCTTCACCTCAACATCAGTTTGCTCAGGGACCCTCGGGAGCCGGCAAGAGCTGATCGGTGGTGCCAAGAAGGACCCCGGGAGCCTTTAATAACAAACAGGAGCCTTTATTTAATAGCACCTATAACTTGGGATACAGATGCTACTAGAGAGCGGCCGATGTTGGTGGAGTCCCATGATCTTGCTTCTTGTCGGTTGTCGTCTTCTCTCACCTTCTCCCCAAGTTGGGAGGATTGAGAGCTCTTCTTGTCTTGCTTGAGGTCTTCGTTCTTGACTCTCAGAGTCTTGTCTCTCCGTGGCTTGATTAAAGGTCTGGATGATCGAAGCAGAGATTGTCTCTGGTCGCGAAGTCAGGTGTGGAGTGCGACGATCAGGGTCAAGGTGGTCTGGGTGAAGGACGAGAAGAAAGGGCCCTTGGGGTAGTCAGTAGTCGGTTTATATACTCCTTGGGTGGGGGTACAGACGAGGGCATAACCAATCACAGAGTGACTTGTGCCAGGAGGGGCAGATATCTGTATGAGGGTTTGGAAAAGTACAATTAAGATAGGTGGGTTTAGGTTTGGTCTGGACCAATCACTGAGCATCCCTTTTTAACCAATTGGGTGGCTCTAGGTGGCCATTCGAGTTGAAAGAGGCCATGCCAGAGCTGGGCTGGTCAGGGGCCATCTTGGATCACTATGGGAGGGGTAGGAGTAAAATAGGTGAAGGGTGAAAAAGTAGGTGAAGGGTGAAAAAGTAGGTGAAGGGTGAACTGGGACTTGGGTAGCCATATTGGCTCTTAGTGAGTCAAATAGGTCCCAGTTCAGGTTCCAGGATTAAGGGTGACCAGAGGTAGGAGGGCCAAGAACAGGGCAGGATCCGGGGAGGGCTCAGACCTCAGCCCCGACTGAGTGGCCCTCGGTCTGGGCACCCTCCCAGTCCACCCCGGGGGTGTCCAGATAATTCCCTACAAGGACCAAGTAACTATGGACTAAAACCTCTGAAACTGAGCCAAAATAAATTGTTCCTACTTTTAAATTGTTTAGCTCAGGAATTTTTTAACATGATAGAAAGCTAATATACACTTAAATAACTTATAAAAAAATTTAACAAATGTAAACTATTTACCTTAGTGAAATAAACTAAAATTATTCAACTAAAAATAATCTAAAGTTGCCTATTAACATTTATTGTAAGGAATTAAAACTGATAATATGTATACCTTTTTCATGTTGAATGTGAGTTTTAGAAATTTATTTTAAATCTTCTAAACCATAAAGAAGAATATCTAAAAGTATAATTTTAAGTAAAGGTCAGAAGATGAGAAACTTCTACCTATTAGTCTCCTTAATAATCCTGGCCTGCAAACATCTGCATATTTCAACTTATTTTGGAGTTATGTCCTGATAAAGAGTTTAAATAAGTTGAAAATAGTGTACATTGAAATGCATTTAATACATGTAAGGTACCAAAATAGCATTTTCCTAGATTACCTTAAACATGCTCAGAACATATAAATGAGCCTATAGTGGGGCAAAGTTGTCTAACAGATTTTATTATAAAGGGTTGAATAGCTCATGTAATTTATTGGCTACTTGTATATAAAGGACACTGGTAGCATAGCACACTAGACTTAGTTTACCTCAGACCACTTGGCTGAATGGTAGTGGTGGCTCATTTCTGCTACTCAGCATCATGAGATTTTCACCAGCCCAAGAAAAGATCAAAGTAGTTTTTACTGAATGTAGATTGCTTTCTCATCATCCTAAAATCAGAAAGCCACAAGTCATACTACTGTAAGTTGGGGACCATCTGTATTTGAATAATGGATAAACTTACCTTGCTTTTTAAGCAGAGCATCTCTGTTGAGAAACAGATTTTAGTGACTTTCATCTGTGTCACAAAACTCACCTGGAACTATTAGTTAATGACTGAGTCCACAGAAAGCATAAAGAATATCAAGGATGCCGGGCGCAGTGGTGCACGCCTGTAATCCCAGCGGCTCTGGAGGTGGAGGCAGGAGGATCAGAGGCAGGAGGATCCCAAGTTCAAGACCTGAGGCAGTATGCATAATTTAGTGAGATTCTGTCTCAAAAAGTAAAAAACTGGGCTGAGGGTGTAGCTCAGTGGTCCAGCACTTGCAGAGCATGCAAGCGCGAGGTCCTGGGTTCAACCCTCAGTACCGCCAAAAAAAAAAAAAGAATATCAAGGACTACTATGGTAGGATGTGCTGAGGAAAAGTGGGACAATGAAGTTTAGATCTCAAGCCTAGAAATGGAATGTCTCCTGAGCTCTGGATCGCCTTTTCCTTCTCTACACACTTTCCTTTAGTTCTTCCTTTCCTGCATTCTTTCATTCTGCATACATTCGTTGAGAGTCTGCTCTGTTTTTGGCATTGTATATCCAAGTGCTAACTATACATCCTCTCCAGGATGTCCTACAGAGACCTCAAACTCAATATATACATATCTGAACTCATTTTCTCCACAAACCCACTTCATTTCTCCCAATGAGTATTTCAGTACCCACCCACTGGCCTAAGTAGAAAAGGCAGATTTATGCCATTCTAATTCTACTCTCTATATCCTTTAATAGATCAAGCCTCATCAGTTTGGCCTCCCTTGAAACAGGTCCAGTTTGTATACTCCACCTTCTCCTCAAACCACTTCCGTAGTTCCAACCCTCATTATGGGTGGCTCCAATGGCCCTTGAACTGGTCTTCGGTCCTCTGGTCTTACACTGTTGCAGTTTATTATCTAAATTGCAGCCAGAGGAATAATATAAAACACACATCTAATTACACTGCTTCCCAGCTAAAAACTAAGTAGTGGTTTCCCATGGCTTTTAGGATTAAGGCCACACTCCTGAACATGGTGTACAAGACCTTCAGAATATGGTCCTTGTTTAATCACTCTGAAGTTGTATGTTTGTTTGTTTCTCCACTCATAATAGGAAACTCCTAGAGGTGGTTCACAGATGAGCCACTACAATTTACTAATTTAACACACAGGCTTCCCAAGGGCTCATGTATCATTGAGATCCAAAGAGTGTGAAGGGGCTGCATAAATTTGTTAAATCAAGTTTGGAAAACCTTTAATGGATAAGCAGCATTCAGAGCTGCTTCTCTGGAAGTGATCTAGGAACATGCACACAAGCTCTTTTTTCCTTCATTAGCATTAGGATTGTTCTACCTTTTTTTAAAAAATTCTATTACAAGCTGGGCGTGGTGGTGCATGCCTGTAATCCCAGCAGCTTGGGAGGCAAGAGGCAGAGGCAAGAGAATCGCAGGTTCAACCAGAGGCAGTCTGCGTAATTTACTGAGACCCTATCTCAAAAAGTAAAAAAATGGGCTGAGGGGGCAGCTCAGTGGTACAGTGCTTGCAAAGCATGCAAGCTGGAGGCCCTGGGTTCAACCCCCACTACTGTGCAAAAAAAAAAAAAATTCTATTACATGGATAGGATAGAAGGACACATTATGGGGGGAAAAAATCAACCCTCAAACATCACAAACCAGTAAAATAAAAAAATTCCTCTTTTCATACTGTTGCCCCTCCTGACTTGCCACTGCTCTGTAGTAACCACTTGCTAACTATGTTGTTGTTGTTAGGTGCTGTCAAGTCGGTATCCAACTCATAGCGACCCTCATAGGGTTTTCTTTTTTTTTTTTTT
>VMDO01014992.1:0-52504 GCA_007922755.1 Pedetes capensis | reverse complement strand
GATTACAGATGTGCACCACCACACCCAGCTCCTCCCTCTTCTTTCTCCTCTTCCTCCTTCCTCTTCCTCCTCCTTCCTCTTCTCTTTCCCCCTCTTTTCCCTCCTTCCTCTTCTCCCTCATCCTCTTCTTCCTCGTTCCTCTTCCTCTTCCTTCTCCTCCTCCTCCTCCCCCACCTCCTCCTTCTCCTTCTCCTCCTCCTTCACTAGAGTTGCTGAACCCAGCACACTGGGCATACTTTGCAAGTGCTCTACCACTGAGCTGCACCTCAGCCCCTTTTTTACTTTTTATCTTAAGATAGGGTCTTGCTAAGCTACACAGGCTGCCTCTGGCCTCAAACTTGCAATCCTGGTACCTCCACCTCTCGAGTCTCTGGTATTACAGGTGATCACCATGCTGAGCCCAGGCCCCTACTTCTAGACCTCCAAGCCTGCACCCATTGCTCTCCATTCCTGCATCCGCTTTATTTTCCATCGCACCTTCTCTCACCACTTAGCACTGTGTCTGTCTGCAGTCAGCTGTTCCTCTAGAAAGAAAGGGCCTACAACACAGAGACTTTGTTTTTTGTGGGGTTATGTTTGGCTTGGGTTGGTTGTTTTACAACTCAGAGCCCAAAATAGTCCTTGGCATGTAATCAACACTCAGTCAATCTATATGGGTGGAATGAATGAATAGAGATATGACAAGTGGTTGAATGAACAAATGGGCAGATGTCTACTGGAAGGCAGTCTGTGGCTCTGTGTTCACAATGTTCTGCAGCCAGGCATCCTGTGCTTCGTGGTCACAGACCACCAAGCACACGGGCCAGTGCTTTCCTTCTCTTGCTCTTTCCCACTGCAGCCCACTTCCATCTTTATGACTTTGCCAGGCAGAACCATTGCTATCCTAAACTTAGATGCCTCCATTGTCTCAGTCAGAAATGTTATCAAAAGGCAAGGCCGCGTGTAGGTGAGTTAATACCATGCAAGGAGAGGACCATTAACTGACCATTATGTTGCTGTTGTTAGGTGCTGTCAAGTCATGTCCGACTCATGGTGACCCTCAGAGGGTTTTCAATGACTATTTCGAGATTGCCTCAGGAGTAGATTGCCACGTCCTTCTCCCATTTTTGTGGTGCTGGGAATCCAGCTGGGGCCTCAGAGACTGCAGAGCAGCGCTGTACCAACTGAGCTAAATCCCAGCCCAACTGACTGTTACAGGTGAGCTGTTTTTGGCTTGCTAAGGGATAGTTTCATGTGCTGGGATTTAGCTCAGTTGGTAGAGTGCTGCTCTGCAGTCTTTGAGGTCCTGGGTTCAATTCCCAGCACCACAATTATGGGAGAAGGACGTGGCAATCCACTCCCGAGGCAATCCCAAAACAATCAGCCATTGAAAACCCTATGAGGGTCGCTATGAGTTGGACACAACTGGACGGCACCTAACAACAACAACAACAACAAGGGACAGTTCCTTCTGAAGAGAGCAGTGAGCAGGCGTATAGCGAACGGGGTGAGTGGGCTGCATGTGGACTGGCCTTTGTAATAGAACGCCTGTCTGTTTTACTCCAGGAGTGACAGTATCATTGTCTTTGCTATTTAGCCTGTGGGACTTTGCGGTAAGAAACGTCTTATGTCAATGCCTGAATAAAGCCAAGGTCAATGCATTTACCCACTCTAGCTATTAATTTCTAGGGATTACTGAGGCATCTCCCAGATGTAACATTTTTAACCATGATAACACATTCTATTTATATAGTGTTTTGATGGCCTTTGGGAGTCTGCTGTTTGTTAGCAGGCACATGATTCGTTCTGTGTGGTCATGTGCGTTGTCATCCTTATGAAGCCACACGTCTCCTGAGGGGAGGGAAGACCCATCCTGTGTCTGAGTTTGTCACCCAGAGTCAGCAGTCAGCCACAAGGCCTGTACTGGAGCTTCCCGTGGCCCAGCTTTTTTCTGTGCGCTTGCTTATCTGTTGATTGGATTAATAAGTGTGCAGTGGAAACATTAAATAATAGTTACCTAAATTATTACCCAGGAAATTTAGGTGATGATGATAATGGCCCATCAAAATTGAACAGGATTTTATAATTTACAACAGTTCATTTTACTCTTAGAACAGCCTTATGAGAGAAACAGGGTGAATTTAATTATCGCCCATGATAAAGGAATTAAAAGTTAAGTAGTTGGGCCCAGGTTGACCAGTTATAACTAGAAAAGCCAGAACTTAAATTGGGCCCTGTAGCTAGGCACGGTGGTGCACACCAATAATCCCAGCGACTCGAGAGGCAGAGGCAGGAGGATCACAAGTTCGAGACCAGAGCCCGGGCAGTCTACATCATTTAGCAAGACCCTGTCCCAAAAACCAAAAAAAATGGGCTGGGGGTGCAGCTCAGTGGTCCAGCACTTGCAGAGCATGCAAGCACGAGGCCCTGGGTTCAGCCCCCAGTACCATGAAAAAAAGAAAAAACAGTGGGTGCCCTGTAACCCTGTAAACAAGTACCTTTTCTACAACCCCAGGGTTATAGTTGCCGTTCCACACTCTTACTGGTCAGTCAGAGGCATCTGAGTGAACCACCTGAAGGATGCCAACAAACTGTGCTTTTGAAGAGAGACAAATCCAGAAAGGGCACAGATGGAGTAAGGCTGGAGGCAGCCCAGCTCCGAGTCCCCAGCGGAGGCCATGTCTGAGAGGTGACGGCAGCTACGCGTCCTGGGAGGCCTAAGAGCTGGTGTGATAAAAGCAGCCTTGGAAGGGAGCCCAGCAGCTCCTCGTTCCTTCTTTTAGTTTTTCCCATTTCCAAAGATCAGGGAAGGAACAAGAGAAAAATCGCTATTTGAGACTGAGCAGGAGTTTTTAAGCCATAAATTAAGTTACCATGGGTCCAGTGGGAGATGTCTTAGGGGCAGAAGGAGGGGCCTTGTTCTTGCATCTTGACAGATGGAATCGTTATCTGGTCCTTTATTGGACTGTAGGTTCTTTTCTGAGTCTCGGGCCTTCTTTTTCTATTCCCCAAGGTCCCCTGGGTAGAATGGTTCCTCACCTCTGTGCCCTGGGATTACTGCTAAAGGAAACTCTACTCTGAGCACTCCAGGAGCACAGAGGATTCTGCAGAGGGTCCTGGACCCCTGCCTGGAGCTCCAGGTGGCAACACAGACAAGGACAGGTGGGCTGGTCACACTCTCCTTGATTGTCCTTTCTCCCCATCCTGTCTATCTTTGGAGCCATTGCTCTGGTGGTACCAGCTGGAGCCCTTCCCCCAGGGAGAGAAACACTTTGCTTTCGAATTGTCCCTAACCCTGCTTTAAGAATGGAAACACCGCCGGGCACGGTGGCGCACGCCTGTAATCTCAGCAGCTCGGGAGGCGGAGGCAGGAGGATCGCAAGTTCGAGACCAGAGGCAGTCTGCGTAACTTAGCGAGACCCTGTTTCAAAAAGTAAAAAATGGGCTGGGGGCGCAGCTCAGTGGTCCAGACCTTGCAGAGCATGCAGGCTTGAGGCCCTGGGTCCAACCCTCAGTACCACCAAAAAAAAAAAAAAAAAAAAAGGGGGAACACCCACAGCAGAGCTAGAAAGGCAAGCCTCCCTCTCTGGGGGTCCTAGCCAGTTGACTGTGATAAGTGACTTTGCTTCCCTGAACCTCATGTGGCCGCCTGGAAGTTAGATCAGCACAGTGCCCACCTCTTGGGGTTGTTGCAAGGTCTCTGAGCCCACACGTGGACAGCACATGTCCCAGGGCCTGGCCCAAGAGTCACACAGAGACAGCCACCCTGAGAAAAATGAAGTCCCCTCCCAAGGCAGCCATCTGCACACACACAGCACAGTGGAAGAAGCTAGATGTGGGGCGTGTCCAGCGGGAAGGGGATATTGGAAAACTCATTCTTGCCTTGGAATAATGAGAGCTAGCCATGTTGGAAAGAAGTGTTGAAATCATCAGATCTGGCCTTCTGCTCAGTGCAGTAACACACTATTCTCCCACCCCACACAGGGCCCCACAGGTGACACCACCCCCAAAGGTCCTCAAGCCTGCTGTGATTTGGAATTCCTGGAGCTGTTTTTTTTGTTTTGTTTTTAATTGGAAAATTTTAATGTACAACTTAATGTGATTCGTTCTGACATGCATTTCATTGTGACATTTCCATATATGCATTTTGTTGTACATTGCACAGATAAGTTCCCCCTTACCCTCTTGTGCACTTCCTCCCCCTGTCCCACCCCCCACCAAAAGATTTCTCTTCCATTTGCTTAGTTTTTTGTGGTAATATATTTCTATCTATCCTTGGATCCCAATTATGTTTAAGATCGAAACTTTTTCTGCAGTGAACTATCTTTTTACATTGTCAGTACTACTACATGAATTTTCTAGCCCATTTATATTATTACCATTCTTTGGTATTGTTGTTGTTGTTGTTAGGTGCCGTCGAGTCAGTATCCGACTCATAGCGACCCTCACAGGGTTTTCAATGGCTGTTTCGGGATTGCCCTGGGAGTGGATTGCCAGGTCCTTCTCCCCTTCTTTGGTATTAATTGGGATTATTATAATTATTTCCACGACTATTAATGTTGGGCTGTTCACCCTGAGGTCACCCCTTCCCCATTCCTCACTCCTCCGTGTTCCTCCTCTCCCCTCTCTCCTCTCCCAGGATGAGCTGTTTTTAAAGTGAACTTCCCAGGCCTCATCCAGAAAGAAGTTGCTTCAGTGACACTCTTAAGTGGGCCTAGAAAGGGGTAGACGGTTTGAGAAACTATATAGCGATCCATCCAGAAGGACAGAGACAGGGTCTGTGGTCCTCACTGCTGTGCCCCTGGAGGTTGCCAAAGCATGGTGCAGAGTGGGGACTCGGGAAATCCCCTCTGAATGACGCTGGATCCTGCAGCCTCTTCGAGAACCCATCTAGCTGTAGCATCTGGAAGATTCTCCCAGAAAGATAGCTCATCTCTGTTTTGATGAACCCCACTGGCCCTGTCCAGTCTCTTATAATAAGCAAGATGTGTCTTCCCTTAGTCCTGCCCTCCCTCAGCCTTCCAGAGCAACAAAGATTCTAATTCCCATTAGAAGGATTAGCCTCGGCACTATAGATCAGGAACGGTGGGATATTTTTCCCCAAGTGAAATCAGCACAGGGAATAAACTGGGGTGGAAGCGCTTCATTGGGAACAGAAACCTAGGGAATCAAAGGTAGTCACAACTATGTGAAGTACCCAGATTCCGTCCTTGGGCTGTGAGATATAAACCTCAGATGCATGAACCTGGATAAGAGACCCAGAGAAATCCCAAGGACACAGCCACCATCACTGTTTTTAGAGGTGAGGAAAATGAAGAAATTAGTCACAATGACCTATCAAGGGGTGAAGAGCTGGAAGCTGAAGCAGGTGAGAATTATGTTAAGGTTCAGGGCGAGAAGCATAGGCAAGTTTGAGAGGCAGGAAAGCAACGGAAGCCTGGGCTTGAAGTCAGCGGGAGTCCTGGTTCTTCCATTGACCATGTGTCCCTAAACACCTCACTCCCCTCTTCCGCTGCGTGTGCACAGAGAGACGGTTCCAGAGTAATTACAAAGATCTTCTCGGCTCATCTCAGTGTCTGTTATCCCAGAGTGCATTGAGCTGCAGCTGTGAACCACGGAAGATCTGAAGCCTCCCTGTTCAACCTATTCAGGGTTGTTTGAATACCCTTTTATGTGCATCTTCTCAGGAGATGTTTTATTATTCTGCACTGTCTAGCCAGGGGCACGTAGGGCTGGATAGCAGTTCTTTCAGGATGTTTAGCAAATGGTAATGGGATACTATATGTTTTTCTTATTATAGACACCCTGCACTCAGGCATGCACTGAATGTGCTGTTAAAGGCTTTTCTATCTGAAAATAGCTTATTAAAATAAATATGAGGTTGGGAGGGCATTGTTGGGTTCTGATCCTCAGAAGAGCTTCTGGTTTTAACATGGTAATATTTGCCTCGTAGTATAAAAACGGCTGGCTTGATGTCACCAATGATTGGCAGCCTACCTCTGTGCACTCTCAACCTTTCCTGAGTGTGGGACAGGGGAGTAGGACTGAAGGCACCTTACTGATCAGAGAGCCACCTGCTCCCCGTGTTTACCTGGAAAGGTTGGCTCAGCCAGACCCACTTCCACTCCATCCCCATAGAGTTCTCCAGGTCTGGGTGGGCTGATATGGTGGTGGTACATAATATCTCTTTTTCAGTCATTCATCCACTCAGCCATCCATATACACAACACTGGGTCCCAGGAGCATTTAAGCCTTTCAATCAAAGAAGCAAAAATCATAAAATGTGTACTTTCAAAATACCTCTATGGGTTTGTTGTTAGGTTCCACTGAGTCGGTATCCAACTCATAGCAACCCTGCGTACAACAGGCGAAACACTATTGTCAGTGCTTCTCTGTTGTTCATAGGGTTTTCAATGGTGGATTGTTATTTGGGAGTGGGTTGCCAGGTCCGTCTTCCAAGCCTATAGCACCTGGTGTTCCCAGGTGGTCTACCATCCAAGTACTAACCAGGCCCCATCCTGCTTAGCTTCTGAGATCTGACGGGACCCGATGACACAGGGCTACGGCTGCAGGCTATCTCTATGGGTAGGGAAGCAAAATGGAATGGTAAAAGCCAAGTGCAAGGAAAGACGATCAGATACAAATCTGCGAAGGTGTTCCAGAGAGATGATGAGGCCAGGGTACAGTGAGGAAGTGCTGAATTTGAGAAGTTGTCCTAGGTAGAATCAGTCAGTCTTGGTTATAGTGAGGGTGTCAGGAATGTGGAAAGGGAGCTATCAAGACAGCTTGGTAAGGGTCTAGCTTCATTGATAAGTTAGATTTCAGTGCTGCCTCCAACAGGATAGATGGGGGCAGACCATGACTTAAGGCAAAAAGATGGTGGATTTGGTTTTGGTCAACTTGAGCTGGAGGTCATTGTGGAACAGCCAAGTGAAGACGGTGAGTGACAGGTGGATTTGAGAATAAGAAGTTTTGAAAGGAAGCCTGAGCTAGGGATGGGGATCGATGAGTTTCTTCCAGTCCATGGTATTTGGAGCCATCAGAGTGGATCCCATCATCTGTGGATTAAATGTAGACTAGGAAGAAAAGAGAACCAGGGGTGGGAGCTTGGGGGCACTGGAATCAAAGGGGCAGTGGGTACGAGGAGCCTCATGAAGGAGATGGGTAAAGCATGTTCAGAGGGAGGCGAGAGCTCAGGCTTCAGAAAGGTGGAGTGGGAGGGAGTAAGGACCAGCAGGGCAGGGTGGGGAGAAATAGGGCTGAATTTTGCCAAGTCCAGTATGTGCAGCTAATACTGGATAAGAAAACCTAGACATTGGATAAGAAAACCTTGGATAAGAAAACCTAGACATTTCAAATAGTGACCATCAAAAGGGAGGAAGAGGAATGCCTTTAGATGAGCAGCTATGATGAGCTAAGTCCTTTGCATATATTCTCTTATTTGATCTATATATTTGTTCTTAGGGGTGAGAAGTAAACTTTATTCTTCACTCTTTATAAGAAAACTGACTAGGTGGGGCCATACTTTTTTTGTCCAGTACTTGGGGGTTGAGCACAGGGCCCCTCACAAGTCCTTTGCAAGTGCTCTATGACTAGGCTGCACCCCAGCTCATTTTTTAGTTTTTATTTCGTGACAAGGTCTTGCTGAATGGCGCAGGTTGCCTCTGGCCTCAAATTCGCAATCCCCCTGCCTCTCCCTCCTGAGTTGCTGGGATTACAGGCAGGTGCCACCACACTGTACTCTGAAGTATACCTTGATTAAACTAAGCTGAACTCGGACTAGAGCCCTGCCTGGCCTGGCTTTATAACTCCACGCCTTCCTAATTAATGATGCTCCCTGCCTCCCTGTGAGAAGCCCAGTGCTCAGCCTGACCTTCCCATGCCAGCTGTGCTGCGTGGCAACAGCGTGGCTCTCTGCACCTCAGCCCTCACCTCCAGTGCAACAGGAGCCCTGCCTGGAGCCAGGAGCTACAGAAGGAGGGAGAGGGGGGAGTTCCTAGCCTGGAGCCATCCGTCTGCTGGCTGGTGACACCAGCATGGGGCCCCAGCAGAATAGCAAGCTTGTTCGCTTTTGTCTGGTTGTTAGTGGTGATGTATGAATAAGCAAAGAAGACAGCTTCATTTTCATAAGTTAACTTGTGCCTAGAGTAAGGAAGACGGAGAACAGAGCACTTAATCATCACCACAGGGCCGGCATAGAAAACAATGACAAAGCCTTTTCTGTTAGTCACAATGCTGTATTCTAATAACTCCTAAGAAGACGAGGCAGGGAGTGCAGAACGCTAAGTGAGCCTGGATCTGGGGCACGCCATGTCATCTCCCCAGAGGCACCCCCTTAGATTGCATTTCTTAATGGAGTGGTAGGCAGAGAATGTTTGCATGGTCAAGGTTAAGGCTTTGGACTGGGACCTCTGGAAACCAGATCCAGATGCCACCATCTGACAATCTGGGCACTTACCTCAGGCATGCTGTCACCAGGGCGCAGAGGCACCTCCTTTCCTAGGAAGAAAAGGGTGCACCTGGACAGCTCCCCCCTCCCACCCTGTCAGAAAAGCTTTGGAGGAAGTTGGGAGTTCGGAGGTCTGCCTGGGAGGGAATGGGCCACCTGCACCGCTGGAGGGCCATGATAGATGCCTCCAGGGGAGACAGCCCCTGCCAGGCAGGCATGACCCACAGCCCCCACAGAATCAATTACTCTCTGCTTTCCATTCCTCTGACTTATCAGTGTTCCTGTCATTGCAGGTATCATGCTGCTTCATAGCTGTTTATCTCTCTCCTCTTCTAACCGCCTCTAGGGCAAGGACTGTGCTTTATTTGTCTTTGATTCCTTCGTATTTTGTGTGTTGTCTGACACCAAGCAAACCCTCAGTCGATATTAAGCTGAATCAAAGCCTGAGCAAAGTAAAGGCCATGTCAGCTCAGGAAGTGGGGAGATGGCTGAGATGGGAGGTCCAGGCGCATGGGGCAGAACAGAGGCCCAGAGAATTCTGGGTCTAATGATACGAGGAAGTACCCACTGAGCACTTTACTATTAGTTAGGCACTCTCAGCCATATGGTTTGAATAAGCAAAAAGCACTGCTTCATTTTCACAAATGAACTGGTGCCTAGAGAAAAACCTCTAATTCTGACATATATATATATATGAAAAACCCCTAATTCTGACATATATATATATGAAAAATCTCTAATTCTGATATATATATATACATACTGTATATATATATACAGTATATATATATAATATATATATACAGTGTGTACATATATGTGTGTATATATATGCATACATATATAGTATATATATATACACATATATACATATATAGTATATATATATACACATATATACATATATAGTATATATATATACACATATATACATATATACATATGTATATGTATATATATATGTATATGTATATGTATGTATGGGGCTGGGATTTAGCTCAGTTGGTAGAGCACTGCGCTGCAGTCTCTGAGGTCCTGAGTTCAATTCCCAGCACTGCAAAAATGAGAGAAGGACCTGGCAATCCACTCCCAAGGCAATCCTGAAAAACAGTCAGCCATTGAAAACCCTATGAGGGTCGCTATGAGTCAGATACCGACTCGACGGCACCTAACAACAACAACAACAACAATAACAACAACATATGTATGTGTATATATATGTATATGTATATATATACACATATATATACATATGTATATATATACACTATATATACATATGTATATATATACACTATATATATGCTGTTTGTTAACTCTATTTCACAAATGAATGAAAAAACAAACACTGAGAAGTTAAGTAACTTATCCAGAGTCACACAGCCAGGAAGTAGAGGAGCCAGGATTTCAACCTGGGCAGACTGACTCTGCCATTCACTTTTTTTCACTACTTTACTGTGCTCAGGAAACATGTAGCAAAGGAGACCCCCACTGAATTGTGCTGGTTTGTGAGCTGGATTTAGATACCACATGGGTTTATTGTGTACCAGTGGCCCTGCAGGTGAACCTTACGCTCGACTAAGGCAGACACTGAGCTTCTAGACTCCAATCAGTAATTCCGGGTCTTTAATGTGCATCCAAATTACCTAGGGAGTTGTTCTTTAAAATGCAAATTACTGGACCCCAGGCCCAGAGTTCACACTTAGAAATGTTGGGGTTTGAGGGAGTTAACCGTATAATATGAACAACACACACACACACACACACACACACACACACACACAGAACTAATTTAGAGTTAAAGGAGTAAGAGCAAAATATCACCTTATTTTATTGATGAGGGTGAAGTGGATCTTCATGACACTAGAGATGGGGCTTGCCATTGTCCACCCTGTCATGGGACACCCAGGGCAGCTATATCCTAGTCAGGAGGGGGCTGCCTCCTAATAATTAGAACATGGAATAGCAGATAAATACACACTGGGTTGACTCTTTGGCTCTAAGAAGAAGGAACAGAGGAGGAAGCTAAGCTCATGAACTTGATTCTCTGAAATTTATCAGCCCAGTAACCCCATCCACACTGATAGGAGAGAAAGGATTACCAGAAGAGGCCAGGAAATCTCTCCTCTGGAGAACCAGAGGCATAGGGGCCCAGAGTCTCCTGCTAATCATGGACTGCTAGGTTGAGGCTTCTAACAAGAACTGCAGATGTTTCTGAAGCAGATGACCCCCCACACCAAACCAAGATAAAGTTCCGCAGTGGCCTAATTATTGTGCTGAGTGACCTCCAAAGAAAACTGCATGGATGGGCCTTTTCTGCATAAGAGGCCAGCAGGTTAGGTGGCACAGTGACATGTTAAAATAGCTATCACTGACATAGTACTTAATGTGTCCCGGCCCCTATTCTAAGCACTCAGCACACAGGAAGTCATTTCAACATGTGTGGTCACAGCAGCCATAAGTGTTAGATACTAAGGCAGGAGAGGTTAAGGAGTTTTCTCAAAGCTGTTCAGCAAGAAAGCAGCAGGGCAGGGA
Organism: Pedetes capensis; assembly: GCA_007922755.1. NCBI lineage: Eukaryota > Metazoa > Chordata > Mammalia > Rodentia > Pedetidae > Pedetes > Pedetes capensis. The sequence continues at coordinate 41,541 of VMDO01014992.1, read as the reverse complement.
TTGGAGCCAGGCCATCTGGCCCCAGCCTCTACATTCTTTGCCTCCAGCTCCATTGCTGCTCATTATTCCATGTCCCTGGGCACAGACCTCTGCAGCGGATGGACATACCCACCAGGTAGCCCAGAGGATTCAGAAGCCCACACTGGAGCCCAACGCTACGGAGAGACCAATAAGCAAAATTGCTTACTCTCACTACTATTTTAATAATTCATATCGTAGCTAATGAATACACTTAAGAAGCAAGATGAAGACCTAGTAGCTGTTGATTACGTTTTTCTCAACCAATGGATATTAAAATTATAACTGCCATGTTGCTACTTAAGAGGGGTTTTCATTACTATTATTCTTTTGAAGAGTATTAGGTGAAAGAGTTATGTGCTACCACCAAAAGATGTGCAGCCTGGGTGCAAATTGAGAAAAGAAAAATTTAAATAGTACCCTTGGGGCTGCTGTGACTTACGGTATCTCTGCAAATTCTTCCTTCCCTGGAGAACAAGACCTTGGGTTCTAGCCTTACGGAGAGCCGCTTAGGTGCTGCTCCTCCATCTTTGCAGTTTGCCATGCAGCGGAGGCAGATGCCTGAGTCCGCACAGCTGCATGGAAGGTGTGTTTGTTCTGAAGAATGGGGAGAGGGTGATGCGATTCTCAGCTTCAGAAGCATGGGGACACTTGTACTTGCAAACTCTGGTGAGTTTTCTAGATGGGAGAGATTTACCCTCCAGACTCATTCAAGCAACAGACATTTGTTAAGCACCTCCTGTGTGAGAGATGGTACACAGGCCTAGCCCATGGACTAATGTAGAAACTGCGTATGTGCAGAAGAGCCATGGTTGTGCCTGAATAGAACCCACTCAGTCCTTTAAAACAATGGTCTCTGACCTCTTTGGCACCAGGAGCCAGCTTTGTGGAAAACGAATTTTCCATAGGACAGAGGGGCGGGAGGCAGTGGTTTCAGGATGACTGAAGCAGTAATGCAAGCCATGGGGAATGACTGAAAATGCAGATAAAGCCTGTCCCACACCTGCTGTGTGGCCTGGTTCCTACCAGGTAGTGGACCAGTACTGATCCGTGGCCCAGGGGTTGGGAACCCCTACTTTAAAGCCTATAAGTCAGCTAAAGGCACAACTTGCTTGTTACGTGCCATCGAGTTGTGTTCGACTCACAGCGACCCTCATGGGGTTTTCAATGGCTGATTGTTTCAGGATTGCCTTGGGAGTGGATTGCCACATCCTTCTCCCATTTTTGTGTGCTAGGAATTGAATCCGGGACCTCAGAGACTGCAGAGCAGCGCTCTACCAACTGAGCTAAATCCCAGCCCCAAAGGCACAAAGACTCATTGGAAATGCCACATAGAGATGTCTGCCACCTAATGTGGTAGTAAAGATGGAAGTACAGTTTTGATGTGGGGTTACGCATGAAGGTTTCTGGCTGGAGTTGGACCATGGAAGGACGATGGGCAGGGGCTTGCCAGGTACAGAGGCAGTTCCTGCCAAGGGAGAAGTAAATGGGCAAGAAGAGAGAGCGCAAGCAACACCATACATTTTTGTTGGGCAGGAATGAAACATGGCTGGAAGTGGCTTTGTCTGAAGAAGTAGACTGCAGCCAAAGAAAATGCGTGTGACGCCAAAATGCAGAATTTGAACTTTTTTCTTTCTCTTTCTCTTTCTTTCTTTCTTTCTTTCTTTCTATCCATCTTTCTCTCTCTTTCTTTCTTTGTCTCTCTCTTTTTCTTCAGTTTTTTGTTTGTTTGGTTTGGTTTTTCTTGTTTGTTTTTGTTTTTGTTTTTGCAGAATTAGTTATTGAACCTAGGGCCTGGTGCATGCTCGGCAAACACTCTACCTCTGAGCTACATCCTCAGCCCCAGAATCTGGGCTTTCAGAAATCCAAAGCTGGCCTTACCTGAGATCCAGATGGCCACCCTTAACACAATGAAACATCATTCTCCTTTGTAGGTTCTGAGTGTGTGATATCCTTTGTCATGCCAGAAACATCAGTGATACAAGCCTGGAATTGTTTGTAATTCATTATGAGCCATCTCCGCCAAAGACCACACTTCCCCTGGGCACCCTGCTCTCCATGTGAAATTATCCAATGAGGGCTCTAGCTGGGTCATGGCGCTGGGACTCAGCACACAGCTTCTTAGCGAAGGAGGCTGTGCATTTGGGCCCTATTTGTTTTGTGCAAACATCTAAAACTAGTAGTACATGGAATTGATTGGCTTGTGCGTTCTCTGAATTGGTGATTGCTTTTCTGCGGGATTCTACAAGTTTTGGATGTGATCATGTATAGTGACAAAGCGGGTGGTAGTGTTTTTCTCATGCCCCTAATTTATGTATTTGTGGTGGGATGATGATTTAGATAGGAGCTCGATAAATTGATCAAATAAATTATGCCAGACCCACACACCATCCTTTCAGGGAGCTGTCATCAAACCAAGGAGGTCCTATATCACCCAGCATGGTATTTCAAGAGAACCGCTGTGTTTTCTTAACGTGCTGCTGGGATTTCATTTGGTCAGAAAGCTCTTTATTTCTCAGACTGGCCAACAGCCTCAGGAGTTTCACTCCCGAAGTCATCAGTTAGCCATGGGAAGACAGTAATGATTAGTTGTGTGACCTTCAGCAAGTTATTAAACACCCCAGGCCTCAGTTTCCCTTTCTACAGACATAGATTTGTATGCCTCCCTTAACCTTTTATTGCACGGTAAGCCGCAATGCACTGAGACAGCGGGGAGAATCTGCATGTGAGACAAATCTAGATTCATATCTTAGCTCCAGCAGTAGCTGTGCAAATCACTGTTCCTATGTGAGCCTCCTTTCTCAGGCAGTGAAGTGGTGTGGATGATGATCTTAAGAGAATACTTGCTACCAGTGGCTTGCTGGAGTTTGTAAAGGAAGCGAGGTGGATCCGATGCACTGCCTAACAGGCCCAAAAACTCTCTCCTACCCACATCCCAGAGACATAAACACACTAAGGGAGGGACTATAAGCCTGACTCAGCAGAGATGCCATGGTACTCCTGAGACTGAGCTCACATCAAAACCCAACTCTGGGAAAAGAGGTGCAGTTGTCCCTCTAGAGCACATTCGTGCATTGAGATGATGGGGACGTGATGCCTGTTGACATAAGATAGGTGTGTTTTAGAGGAAGCGGTAAGTGTAAGAACAAAAGCAATGTAGGCAGTGGTCACAGGGTGGCTCTCTGTGGGCTCTCATCTCACCAAACAAGGACAGTTCCTTCTCTGATAGGAGAAAATCATCTCAGCCATGTTCAGAAAGCCAATGAATTGATATGCAGTGAGAAATAATTAGGATCGGAATACTTGAAGAGTCACATGCCGGGCCGTGAAAATGTGTTCAGTGAGTTAGAGAGTGAATGCATGCTTGCATGGATAGCTGAATAGTTTTGAATCCTGCCCTTATTACAGATAAACTAGATGACCTTGGATAAGATAATTGACTGTTCTGGGCTGCTATCTCTTCCCTATAGAATGGGCATGATAAAAACAGTTGCCTAATTATGAGAATGAAATATGTTAATGCAAGTTAAGCACTTGGGTCAGGACCTGGCACTTAATTAAAGTTCCCAGTAAATGCAAGCTACTGTTGTGACAACTTGTCATGATTATTTCCTGTGCTCAGTACTCCTTGGTCGGGTGTCTCCACTTATCCTTCTAAGACATGTGCATTCTCTGTATTTTACAGGGCAGCAGGTCCTGGGCTTGGTAGAGAACCAGAGTGACTGGTACCTTGGAAACCTATGGAAAAATCACCGCCCGTGGCCAGCCCTTGGAAGGGGCTACAACACAGGTAAATCATAAGAGTGGTGTGGATGGGGGCTACGAAAGGTGATGCAAAGGCTCAGTGCTCCTTCTTCACTGAGGGAAGATGGGAGCCCGTTGCCTGCAGGTGGCAGTAGACAGTATGTAGGCAGGGGTCCCCCCAGTTCATTCTTAGTGCCACAGCTGCAAGCATGTAACAATTGGACCATGGCAATCCGACAATCCCAACAGAAAGCCCCTCTGCTGATTTACAGGCTTATGTCGTGTTGAACTCTATATCGGTTAAACCATTAGTTTCCATGACTGTTAATATAGGACCAGAGATCCTTCTATAGTGACAAACTCAACCCCAACATTTCAGTTTCTCAACAAAAGTTTGTTTTTCTCTGTCACATTATGTGTGCAATTTAGATCTATAGAGATCTGTGCTTGTTGGAGGCATCAGGATCCATCCCACTTCATATTTCCATATATGAGCTTGGAAAGTAGCAGAGGTCTTATTTTCTCTTAAAATTCTGTTCATCTCTCATTGGTTAAAGTATGCCATATGCCCATTCTTGTCTTCAAAAGGTGTGAGTAAATATAATCTACCATGCACCTGGCAGGTAAAAGGAAGAAATATTTGGAAATCAGCACTTCTGGGTACCACAGCCCTCAGATACCATGTGTCTAAAATAAAATCCTTTATTCTGCCTTGTGACTAACCCCAGTCTGGCTTCTCCTCTTTTGTTTCTGTCTCTGTCTGTTATTGGTATCGCTCATTCATTCAACCATTCTTTGTTCAGTTACCATCTGAATGCTAATGGGTGCTAGGCTTCATGCTATGTGTGCTAGACACAGTCCCTGGCGTTACAGAGTGAATAAGCAAAGAAACTGGAACATCTCCCTTCCATCGTCCTTGCCACTGCTGTGGTACCCTGTTCTCAAAGGATGCAGACTCCTGGTCTTTATCAGGATAGAACTTGGCACTCAGGGAGCAGTGGGGTGGGTCAGGCAAAGATGAGGTAATACCCTTCATGGAGACCAGCAGGTATGCTGGGTTGGCGCCCATGACTGGGAACAGCACCAGCTGAAGATGCTAGGTAGAGCATATCCTGGAAGCTGAGGCCAATTTGTAGAGAGAAGTGCCAAAAAGTCATCTCTGAGAGCTGATGGTCAGACTCCAGAGAGGTCAAATGCAAACACAGGGTTCCAGAGGCCAAAGGACAAAGCTTCCAGAGGTGAGAGTTCAGAGGTAGGGTCAGGAGGTAGGACCAAAGCTTGGGGAAGACAGGTAAAGAAAGGCCAATGTCATGAGTAGCCAGATGTGGCAGCCAGGAAGCCCTGTGTTGAAGACCATCCTTGAAGACAGACATCCTTAGCTGACAGTTGCCAGAGCATCCAGCCTGCCTTGCTATATGTAATTTTTTTCCTGTAAACCTCCCAGCCTTTCCACCAGCCTTTCACAGACCCACAGCTGCTCCTGGAGCCTCCCCTCCTGTGCTGGGCATTAACCCTTTAGGTGCTGGATCCTAGGGAAGTCTGAGGAGTCCCTGAGAGGAGTAAGGATAGGGTCAGGATGGGGAAGGTAGGCTGAAGAAGATCAGAGCAGCATCTCTTTATTAGCAGGTAGGGAAGCATTTCAGCATTTTAATAGTGGGCAAGGCAGTCCCTCTACATAGCAGCTGAGCATTAGCCAGGCACTGTGCCAGGTGTTGTATATGTGTTAATCTCATCTGATCTTCACACTAACCCAGGGAGGCAGGTGCTATGCTTATCTGTATTCTATGTAAGAGGAAACCTAAGCTTGGAGATTTCAAGGCTGCAACCCTGATAAATAAAGGAGCCTGCAGTGTTAAGTGCTGACCTTCCTAGCTTGAACTTCAATGACTTTGGGAGCAAACAGTTTAAAAATGGAGGCTCCTGGGCTCCGTCCTTGAAAAGTCTGCTTGGGTCCATGGATGAGCCCAGGACCCTGCCCGTAGGAAGCCTCTGGTATTTTTCTGGAGCAGAATGTCAAAGGGCCTACTCTGATGAAGTTAGGCAGACTGTGTCCCCTCCCAGCGAGCCCAGTCAGGAGCTGATGCCTCAGTGCATTTCAGGTTGGACCCTGCATGAGCCCACAGTGGACCAATAAGAGGGCTCCATCTGCTTTCCTTTGGGAAGCAAATGATCGTCCTGTGCTGCATGGATTTCTAGGCTTTCATAGAGCCCAAGACACCCATGTGTGTCAGGTGGGAGAAGGGAAGACTCAGATAAGCCCTGGTGTTGTTTTTACTTTCTGTCTCTCAAAACATACGATAATAGAAAATGTCATAGAGATGTACTGCCGTGCCTTGAGGATGCAGTATCAGGGTCATGGTTATCTGTGTGAAACAAAAGCCACTGGGCATCCATATGGTTTTGCAGGGAAAATAAAAGTGCAGCCCCCTAGAGAATTTATTATGGCGAAAATACTACAGCCCCTCCCACCACTTCCTATTTGCTACAGAATGCCGAGACAGGGTACACAGAAGTATCTGAACCACCTCCAGCTCCCACTTGCCATGTGGAGACAGCATGCCGCTCACTGAAAGGGCAGAGCAGATGGGGAGAAGCCCTGTTCCAAGTCCTGTGTCCATTTCAATAAGCCAGTGACACCACATGATCATTATGAAAGGATTTATAGGACATGGACATGCAATGGCTTTCACGAGGGGGATTTGTTATCTTAAGACCAAGGGTCATGCCACACATCAGCAAATGAGCCGTCCAAACATCTAGATTCTCATGGAAACTGAGGACTCTGCTGGAAGGAACCTGCTACCCCAAGTCCCAGCCATCTCCAGCCTCTCCAAAGGGTCTCACCAGGAAAGCCCCCTGTGGAGCCTGCACCTTGATGTTGGGGAACTCCAGCACATCTGAGTTAGAAATGCAGCTGAGCCACTTTGGTCAGTCTCCATGTGAACTTGGCCATGTGACTTCCCCTCTGTGAGCTGTAGTTCTCTTCTTTCTAAGGTAGTGGTTGTTAGGCGCCATCCAGCTGGTACCTGACTCATAGCGACCCTATGTACAACAGGCGAAACACTATTATCAGTGCTTCTCTGCTGTTCATAGGGTTTTCAATGGCGGATTGATTTTTGGGAGTGGGTTGCTGGGTCCATCTCCCAAGCCTGCAGCACCTGGTGTTCCCAGGAGGTCTCCCAGCCAAGAACTAACCAGGCCTGACCCTGCTTAGCTTCCAAGATCTGATGGGATCGGATGCCACAGGGATACAGCTGCAGGCTCTTTCTGAGGTAGGATAACAATATCACCTCATGTAAGGATGACCATTAAATGGAGAAACTTGCTTAAGGTCCTCAGCCTGGTGTCTGGCATAAAATAAGTACTCTGTACATCTTAGTCTCTGTCCTCTTGCATTTTTCTACCAGTTCTTTGATCAGGGAATGGGATCCACCCTCTTTAGAAATGGATATATAGCTGATGAATTTGCTAGGGTCACCCAAAGCCCTCAGGTCAGAAAAGAACCAGTAAGTGTTTCATATTTATCCAAATATAACACAGCCACCTTCTCCACTATCTGGAAGAGATTAGCTTTCCATATTATTTTAGGAAAAAACAACCAATTTTAGCTCATAAATCAATGTCCCAACTGTGTTTTACTCTGAAAAAGGCTGTGAAAAAGCAAAAGATGCTTGAGTTGGATGATCTTCCTATGCAATCTGACATCACTGCCTTCAAACTCTCTGCCTATTAGAGAGTTTACCCAGCTCAGTGAGCCTGGGCTTCCTCCTCTGTGAACCCAGCGTGATAATCCCATTGTGTGACTCTGGTGGTATAACTATAGGGGCCTATAAACCGGAGCATTTCAGGAACTTGGTTGTAGATTTATTTCTCCTTATGACCATAACCAGAATCACTGTCTGCAAGTAATTCAGATTCAACCATGTTCATCAAATGTGCATCCTCTGCATCAGAACTAATATAGACACACCCCTTGAATGAAAGATGCAGCTGGGTTCCTGCTTTTTTTGTTATTGTGTTTTTTTCTAATTCTGCTTGTAAAAAGTTCAGAGGGCCACAAAAGATTAGGGGAAATCTGCCCTTCATCTCCCCTCCCATCTTACCAGAGCTGTTTAGAGCTTATTTCCATCCTAACAGAAATACTGAGTCAGAGCCGCTATGGAAGACCAGGCAGATCCCAGCACCGAGCTCTTCCGCATAGCTGTTCAGGTGGACTTAAGGCCTCCTCTCATGTCATCACACAGAGGTGGCCCAGCCCAACCACTGTATTCACGTATCAACTCCCAGGTGCACAATACTGTCATCTACTCAGGACTGAGCTTTCAACAGGAAAAGAAGGAAGGAAGGAAGGAAGGGGAAGGAAGAGGGAAGGGAAGGGAAAGGAAAGGAAGAAAGAAGGGAGGGAGGAAAGGAAAGGAAGGAAGGAAGGAAGTAAACAGAGGATTTTGAAAGCCTCATTAAGATTCAGCTCGCTTCAGTTCATAAGCCAATGGGTGAATATCTTTCAAAAACAAGCACCAGCAAAGGAGAGAGGGAGAAGGAAGGTGGAAAGCAGCAGAGAATGAAGAGTAAGGTCAGGAAAGGCAGATCAGTAGAAAAGAGGTGGCAAGTTCCACTTCACAGGTAGGTTTATTTGTACAGGATGCCAAAGGCTACTCAGGAGAAGGTGTCTCCTCCCAAGATGAAGGGCCTCATGTTAGCCAGAGAATCTGTTTTTAAAAACAACTTAAAAATAAGATGTATCACATTTCTTTCCGTCCCCTAATTAGGCCGGAGACAGGCAGATGGAGACCTGGCTCTCTAGGGAGGGAGAGAAAATCTTCTCTAGGAATCCTTTTCTGCAGAACAACAAAATTGGAATACTCAAGGACTGACTCACCTCTGAGACTGGAGCAGACTCTGGACTGTGAAGACAAGGAACGTGACGGACCTTGAAGTCGGGTTCTACAGTGAATTCCATGGCTGGAATTCAAAAGGAGAAAAGAGTTGAGAACTTGCCAAAGAACTGTGAAACAAATAGCTTTAGTAGCATAAGCAGGGGTGTGGGGCACAGCCTGACACTTGCCTCCGTCCCTTGCATCTGGCATTCCAGGACCCCAGACAAGTCTGTTCATTTCTTTGAGCCTTAATTGTTCTATCAAAAACCTACATCTCTTCATGCACTGAAAGAATATTGCAATTGGGTGATTTCTGTCTGTAATAATTACATCCAGGGAAACTAAGCTTAGATCTGGTACATTCATTCACTCATTTAGTACATGCATCTGGCCTGCAGCCGGACCACAGTGGTGTCCGATCCTGTCAGATCTCAGAAGCTAAGCAGGGTAGGGCCTGGTTAGTCCTTGGATGGGAGACTGCCTGGGAACACCAGGTGCTGTAGGCTTGGGAGAAGGACCCGGCAACCCACTCCCAAAAAACAATCTGCCATTGAAAATCCTATGAAGAGCAGAAAAGCAGTAACAGTAGTGTTTCGCCTGTTGTACGTAGAGTTGCTATGAGTTGGACTTCAACTTGACAGCACCTAACAGTAACAACTAAATAGCTCCTCTGTGTATCTATCAGCTTGTCATGCTGTGGGGGCTTGTGTGCTGCTGTGATGCTAAAAACTATGCCACCCGTATTTCAGATACTAGTGGAGTCACCCATGCTGAGCTTCCAAACTAAGACAGACTAGGGAGAAGGACTCAGCAGTCCACTCCTGAAACAATTAGCCATTAAAAACCTTATGAATAGCAGAGAAACATTGTCAAATAGAGTGCCAGAAAATGAGCCCCCAGGCTGGAAGACATTCAAGACATAAGTGGGGAAGGGTTGCCTCCTCAAAGTAGAGTTGACCTTAATGATGGAAATGGAGTCAAAGCCCCTGAGACTTCCTTTTGCTGATGTGGCCTGACTCAAAATGAGCAGAAACAGAGTGACTGCAACATTGGGCTCAAACATAAAAAGATCATGCGCATGGCACAGTGTTGGGTAGTGCTTCATTCTGTGGTACATAGGGTCGATATGAGTCAGATCTGACTTGATGGCACCTAACAACAACAAGTAGATTGCTATTATTCTAGCAAGGTTTGGGTAGAAAAGGACTTTGTTAAATTGAGTGTTACCAGGAGCTTCCTTCAAAAAGATTATAGTCTAGTAGAGAAGACTTTGTATATCCACAGACAAATTTAATGTTACGTAAGCCTCTCCCGTGATTGAGATTCAGAGTTTGAACATCAACCCTATAATAACCCCAGACCAGCATTTCCTAAGCTAATACCAGAAGAAGTAAGACATATAAGCATGTCTTTAAAAAAGATGAAGGGATAAGGTTGAGAGATTGACATCCTCTGTCTCTCCCTTTGAGATTCAAATTGCATGTTGGCATATAAGAGATGCTATAAAATCCAACAGCAGGAAGCTCGTCAGCCCAGACACATTTCCCATTTTTGCTTGATCCCAGAGCTTTGGAAACAAATTTGAGGGGGAAAAAAACTGCCTCTAGACTACCTCTGGGGACAGGGACTTTCTCTTTTTGAGCTCTGTATCCCAAATTCTTTGTACAGAAGTGTTATGATGGAGTTTGTAGAGTAATCCCCTTGTAAGATGCTTGCTAGTCTAAGAATAGTTCATCTGACACCACACTCATAGAAATGTCTACTCTGGTTTATATTGGAGATTCTCAGTCATCTTTCTATGGTAAAGATGTGGACAGTGACATTGTCTCACTCAGTTCAGACTGCTGAAACAGACAGACCATGGACTGGGTGGCATAATGAGAAACATATATTTCTCCCAGTCCTAGATTCTAGGAAGTCCAAGATCAAGGTGCCAGGCTGTTCCACTGCCCGGTGAGGTCCTGCTTCTTTGTCTGCCAATAATGTCTTCTTCTTGTGTCCTCACATGGCAGAGAACAGAGGAAGGGAGCAAGCTCTCTTGGCTCTCATTTGCAAGGGCACTAATGGCATTCCTGAGTGCCCCACCTTCATGACCTCATTACTTCCTAAAAGCCTCACCTCCTACTATAATCCTGTTGGGGAGGAAGAGTTCAGCATATGAATTGGCAAAAACACAACATCTGCTCTATGCATGCTGTGTGTCATTGTATACCTGAAGCCAGTCCCCTGCCAGCACCCCTCTAAAACCTCCAAGTGTGGAAATACCGCGTGGAATGGCTTCTAGACCTTTTGTTATCCTCATTGGGTGACCACCTCTAGACAGCCCCGATTTCTTTCTTCAGAGGGGGCAGCCTGACCCAAATGATATGCACTGGCCATTATCAGACTCTTGGAGGGTCACACCACCACCCAGAAAATTCAGCCCACTATTCTGAGTCATTTAGAATCCTATGGACAATGTTGACATCTGTTCCTACCCCAGAGAAAGGGAATCTGAATCTCTACCAATGAGACCGGGCAACTGGTACTTTAAACACGCTCCCTGTGTGATCTCAGGCTTCGTAACATACGAACTAGTACCTAGCCTCCTGTGACGTACTTTTATTGCTACGTTCCACTTCAAACTCAAATTGAAGTGGAGTTTAACCAAATATTCTCCAATCTGCACTTCTGTTCTATATTTACTGAGCCGATAGTAACTATTTTATATCAAACTGTGGTGAGTGTATCCACTTTGGGCCAATCTTTCTAACATTTTATTAGATTTGATTTTACTTCTCAGTATAGGGTCATCCACAAAAGTAGTCAAAATACCCTCTGTTCATTTAGCCAGTAGCTTTGCCATCCACTTTTTATTTGCAGTACTCAGGTTGAACCTGGGGACTCACATGTGCTAGGAGTGCTCTCCTACTGAGCTGCCATCCCAGACCCTTTGTTATTTTATATGTGGAGACAGGGTCTCACTAAGTTGCACATGCTGCCCCTGCTTCAAACTCCCGTGTCCACCTTCCAAGTCTCTGGGACTACAGCAATGCACAGCATGTGTCTCATGGCCCATTTTTGTAACATGAATTGAGTGCCTTCTTATGATCTCAAAATAAAATTACATTGCCTATCTTTTACTGCCTACAAATACAATATTTTAAAAATCAATATAGTGCCCTGGCTATAATATAATGGAGAGATAAAAAGAAATTAATGTATTATAAAATAATATTTACTTTAGCATGTAACTTCTCAGGCTTGGCTATAGCAATCACCTAATGAATTGGTCAGTTGCCTCTCTGCCTGTATGCAGGATTGAACCATCTTCGCTATCCTGGGTGCAAATGCAGAATGGGACAGATATGGCACCGGGCATTCAAATTCCATGAGTGGTCTTCATCATCTGTGAGAAATCTTTCCAATGTAGTGTGAACTCCTGGTAAAGTGTCAGATAACAGTACCGTCATCCCTTGATTTGTTTTTTAAGGTTGGGGCTTCATGAAGCCCTGACTTGTGGTTTGTAAGATAGAATGTCCCCCACAGGCCCAGGTGTTGAACATTTGATCCCCAGCTATTGGTGCTATTTTGGGGGGTGGTAGAGCTAGCTAGAGGAAGTAGGTCAGTGGCAGTGGGTCCTTGGGGGTATATTGTCCCTTGCCCCTTCCTTTGGCATGGTCTCTGCTTCCTGTCTGCCATGAAAAAGCTGTTCTGCCACATGCCCCTGCCACCATGATGTTTTGCCCAAATGCCTGAAGCCAAGAAATTATGGGCTGAAATCTCTGAAACCATGACCAAAATAAATCCTTCCTCCCTTAAGTCGTTTCTATCAGATATTTAGTCACGGTGATGATGAAAGTAATTAATACACCATGCCAAAAGAAAAAAAAGTACCTTTAAAATTTTTCTAGCTAGGCAGCACGGTAGCCCAGCAACTTGGGAAGCCAAGGAAGGAGTAACACAGGTTTGAGGCCAAAGGCAGCCTGTGCAACTTAGCAAGATCCTGTCTCGAAATAAAAAATACAAAAAGAGGCCAGGGGTGCTGCTTAGTGGTAGAACATTTGTCTAGCATGCATAAGACCCAGGATCCAATCCCCAGTATTGAAAAAAATTTACTTATAAGTCATATTAGTTTCAGGCTGTGATAGTTATGATATGCTGCTGCTGCTGTTGTTGTTGTTGTTGGGTGCCATCAAGTTGATAATCCAACTCATAGCAACCCTGCGTACAACAGGTAAAACACTATTGTCAGTGCTTCTCTGCTGTTCATAGGGTTTTCAGTGGCGGATTGATTTTTGGAAGTGGGTTGCTGGGTCCTTCTCCCAAGCCTACAGCATCTGGTGTTCCCAGGCAGTCTCCCATCCAAGTACTAACCAGGCCTGACCGTGCTTAGCTTCTGAAATCTGATGGGATCAGATGCCACAGGGCTATGGCTGCAGGCTGTGACAACATATGCAATTATAAATATGAATTTACAGTGGGACCCACATGAAAAGCAGGTACATTCTTCATTGGGCTCAACTGTCCCAGGTAGGTGTACTACCTGCTTTGTTGTTGTTGTTGTTAGGTGCCGTCGAATGGTATCCGACTTATAGCGACCCTCTGTACAACAGAGGAAACACTATTGTCAATGCTTCTCTGCTGTTCATAGGGTTTTCAATGGCAGATTGACTTTTTTGGGAGGGGGTTGCCAGGTCCTTCTCCCAAGCCTACAGCACCTGGTGTTCCCAGGCGGTCTCCCATCCAGGTACTAACCAGGCCCGACCCTGCTTAGCCTGCGAGATCTGACGGGATCGGATTCCACAGGGCTATGGCTGCAGGCAACTACCTGCTTTAGAAGTCACAAGTCCATGGTGTTGCCAGTGTTCAACAGGCTGGGTCAAATGCAAGGCCACCATGGGTTCAAGGTCTTTCTTGAGATTGGAATCAGTGAATAAAGTAACGCTGCCTGCTCACAAGGGTCTTCAGCCAGCTGGAGGTCTGCGTAGCGGTACTGCCATCTGGCTGCTTCTCTCCACAGCCTTTCTCTAAGCGCATGTCCTTACCTTAAGCCTGTCCACTCCAATCCCTGAACCAGAGCTTTCTCTGACCTCTATTCTGCCTTGTGGGATTCACACAGGATAAATCTACCCCTGCTTCTACCTTGTAACCCCTTAGATATCTAAGTAAGACAGCAAACGATGCATCTGAACCTTCTCTTCTGTGTCTCACAACACCTGTTTCCTTCAATAGGAAATTCCTACACATCACTTCCTGTACATCACTTAGTCTCTGAGCCCAAGTTCATGCCCATGTGAGATGGGGCCAGTTAGGGTGCCTACCTCACAAAGGATTGTTGTGAAAAATACATCAGATAATGTTTAATATGAGTAAACGAGGTTTGGCATAAAGGAAATGCTCACTCAATGTAATAGTTGCCTATTGTCTTTTAAGGGGCAGATCAAGGTGCTGTGTTTTGCCTGGCCTTTTAAACATATTGGTCTTCCTGTGCTCCTTAGCGCATATTTCTTTCTTCTATTAATGAGACAGTCTCTGCCCAGGCTGAAAAACCACGTATTCATTGTTTGTTTAACATTCACCATGCAACTAGCATGTGCCACGTGCCAGGCACCCGTCTAGGTTCCGGGGATGCCTTGTTTGTGGAATGCCACTTGTTATAATGAGAGAAGAATGATCTCAGCTTTTGTTCTTTTGCTGCTGTTCCCTCTTGGCATGTCCTCCTCACTCAGTTCCAGCCCCCTTGGCTTCCTTGCTGTTCCTAGGCCACACCTATTGAGAACCGTGAGCCTCTCCCTCTCCAAACTGGAGCCTTCTTGCTCCCCCACCTCTGTCTTGTTCTTTGCCATAGTGTTAATCAGTACCTCGCCTACTACGATTTTGCTCATTCTGTTTTTAATTTCTCTGCCTCTTACCAGGCAGATGTAAGCTTCTGAAGAGCAGTGATTTTTTTCTTCCTACTAATTTCTCTGCTTTATCTCCTGTACCCAGAATCATGCCTGGCATAAATTAGGTATTAAGTATTGTTGCTGAATGAAATAAATAATTTTGCAGGAAGATGTTTTGAAGACAGGAACATAGAGCGGCACGTCTCATGGGTCACTCACAGGAAATTTTACTGCCCAAGGGACGCTGACAATCTCTGGAGACATTTTTGTTTGTCACAACTAGGGAGATTTTACTGGCATTAAGTGGGTAGAGGCCAGGGATTATGCTAAGCATCCTACAATGTATAAGAAAGAACTACAGGGAAGATTTGTCCAAGTGGAAATATCAGTAGTACCTGGTGAGAAACTCTAACATTAAATAATATGCAGGGGGAATTGGATCCTTCTAGAAAAGGCCATTTCTTCAGAGGAGAGTCTCTGAGAAAATGGCATTTGAGCTAAAAGAGTGAAAGAAAGGAAGGTCGAAGTCACAGTGAGAGCTAGGGTAAGGGCATCCCAGGCAGACAGCAGTAACAGCAAACCGCTCCCACTCCCCAGCAAAGTGTCAAACAAACATTCCTCAAGCTTTGTTTTTGTTAGGTGCCATCGAGTGGATATCCAACTCATGGCCACCCTATGTACAACAGACAAAACACTATTGTTAGTGCTTCTCTCCAATTCATAGGGTTTTCAATGACTGATTGTTTTTTGGGAGTGGCTTATCAGGTCCGTCTCCCAAGCCCACAGCACCTGGTGTTCCCAGGCAGTCTCCCATCCAAGTACAAACCAGGCCCAACCCTGCTTAGCTTCCAAGATCTGACGGGACCGGATGCCACAGTAGTACAGCTGCAGGCTCCCCAGGCTTTGTTGTTGTTAGGTGCCATCGAGTCAGTATCCAACTCATAGCGACCCTCATAGGGTTTTCAATGGCTGACTGTTTCGGGATTGCCTTGGGAGTGGATTGCCAGGCCCTTCTCCCCCCCAGGCTTTAGGCAGTCATTATGCTGTGTGGGCCACTCCTAGCCCTGGAGACCCTGACCCCCAATATCTTTGTCTAGCAGTGGCTGAGTCAGGTTCTCCCAGTGCTCAGAATCAGAATGCCGTCTTTCTTCCCTTCATGCCCTTTGGGATCTCTGGTTTGTAATAACACATGTTAAAGGATCCATGTGGTCCTGTTTTCCTGCCTTGACCCCAGAGTTTCCAAAGGTCGCCTCCAGCCCAGAGCAAGTAGTGGCAGAATGCAACCTTGGAGGAAAGGAATCTGTCTGGGCTAGCCTTGGCCAACTCCAGGTCCGGGGCTCTCTCCCTTCCCCTCTTCACTCTCCTATTCAGCCACTTTGGCCCCCTGAGCATTACCCAGTGGCATTCCCACCCCTGCAATGTGAAATCTGCCTGGTCTGCTCTGCTGCTGTTGCTCTCTGGCTCCCCCCATTGCTCCCTAGGTCTCTGCCTCGGTGTTGTCTCCTCTGGTGCATCTCTAAGCATCGCACCCAAAGCCGCACTCTACACAACAGTCCAATTCATTTTTCTCCTTCACACCATCTACCAGTGTTATAGAACACATATTTTTGGTTATTTGGCTGCTGTCCATTAAGGCAGGCAGGAACGTTCCTGTGCCCCCAAAATACACCTACTCTGAGCCCTCCAACCTGTAAAGATGTTATGTTGCATGGCAGAAAAGACTTTGTGTCTGCAGTTACAAACCTTAGCCTAGAGATCTTGTGCAGGGTCATCCAGTGGGCCGAGTCTCCTCCTGAGAACCCTTAAAAGCGGAGGACTTCCTCTCCAGAGTGCAAGGCAGGCGGAAAAGGAAAGACAGAGGGAACTGAAGAGGGAGGAGGACGCCTCCTGCCATGGCTGCTAAGAAAGTGAAGGGAAGGATGGAATGACAGGTGACCTCAGGAGCTGATCCAGAAAGGAAGCAGGGACCTCAGCCCTCCATCCACATGGCCTTGAATTCTGCCAGCCACCTGAATGAGATTGGAATTGGCTTCCCCCCACCCCAGAAACTTCAGATAAGAGCCCAGGATGGCTGACACTTTGATTTTGGCCTCCTGAGACGCTAAGCAGATGACCCACCAGAGCCCCCAAGATTTCTGATCAGTACAACTGTGAAATAATAAATGTATGTGGTTTAAGCTGCATAGAGAATTTGTAATGGCAGCAATAGGAAGCTAACCCCCTCCCCATGTTTCCCCATAAGAGTATAAATGCAAGAGGGCACAGAACTTCTTCTGATTACTCCTGTGTCCCAGATGGGGAAAGCTCTTGCTGAATACCTGTTGAATGAACTGATGAGTTCCAGCTTCCCTCAGGGCTGAGGAGGGGATACAATATGCAGGTGGTTGGGAATAAGAGAGTTGGAAATGCTGAAGGAAACAGTCCATGTTCCCAGACCCTCAGTGTGTCCACGGAGTAGTCAGGTGCTCAGCAGGTACGATGCCTGATGCTGTGCTTTGCACTAGGAACAGAAATGAAAAATAAGATGTCTCTATTGTCCTCACTGCCTGCAGCTGTAGCCCTGTGGCATCCGATCCTGTCAGATCTCAGAAGCTAAGCAGGGTCAGGCCTGGTTCATACATGGATGGGAGACCATCTGGGAACACCAGATGCTGTAGGCTTGGGAGACGGACCTGGCAAGCCACTCCCAAAAAACAATCCACCATTGAAACCCCTATGAATAGCAGAGAAGCACTGACAATAGTGTTTTGCCTGTTGTATGCAGGGTCGCTATGAGTCTGACACCAACTCGACAGCACCTAACAACAACATTAACAGCACTGTTACCCGCCCCCCCCCCAAAAAAAAAGCCCAGGTGGTCCACCCTAGCCTTAAATATCAGGATAATAATTACAAGTCAGAAAGATCCCAGTACAGTGTGGCATGTGCTGTGCTGGAGCGACATGTGCCCAGTTCCACAAGCTGGTGTAGCCGGCTGTGGGGATGGCTTGAGAAAGCCTTCAGAGTGAGTAGGAGGGCAGGTAGGGAGATGGGCTGGACATTCCAGGCCAGCAAGCCCCCAGCCCAGGCTGAAAGCTGTGCACACAGTTGACATGGCCTGGGACCAGCATGCCATTTGCCTTTTGCGTTTCCTCAAAGGGGCAACTTGCAGAGCATGTGCACAGTCCCTGGGGGATGGTGTGGAGCCCAAATGGTGGCTCCATCTCTTCATGACTCGCTGGGTGGCCTTGGGCAAATCCTTTCTTTTCTGTTTTTTTGTGTCTTGGGGGTCTGTCTGTTTGGGGAGGGGTGCTGACTCTCCTCACCTGTAAGACGGAGGCGTTAATACAGACCCACAGGGGTTTCTGGGAGGATTACATGAATGGAAAATGCCTGGTGCGTAGGAAGCACTCAGTAAATGGTAGTGAAGATTCCCCGGACAGTAATGCAGTGTGTAGGATGTAGTGAAGATTCCCCGGACAGTAATGCAGTGTGTAGGATGGGAGGCTCACCTATCATGGGCATGCTTTCTGAATTTGTAGTGAGGTGCATGGCCGGGGCGGTCTAAGGTCTGAATGCTAAAGGGGCAGCTCAGCCCTGTGCAGCAGGCTGGAAGTTTGAAACAATAGCGTTTCCCTCCTGGCCCTGGGGAGAATCCACCACTCCCAGGATCCTCTTCCCTGTTTATTGTCTCTATTTATGTCCTGTCCCTGAGCCAATTTCCATCTCTCCAGCCTGTGCCAACACCATGCAAAGCACCCCTCAGCAGGCCCAGGGCACTTAGCCACCCCATTCCCTTCAGCCCATCAAGGTCCCGTGAAGTACCGTGGCGAGGCAGCCAAGCGCGAGCCCTCCTCTTGTCAGACCTGGCGGGGGTGGGGGGCCTCTAATTAAATGGCGTTGGTGAAGAGCTTTCCCAGCGGCACCCTTCAGAGATGTCAAGAGCTCCCACCGCCCTCCCTCCTGAGCCAAAGCCATTGTTCCAGAAGACTTGCTCCCCATTGCTTCCTCCCTCCCTGGGGCTTGTGTGGCCTCTCGTGGATATTTAATTCAAAGTTCCCAGAGCCTGACCTCAAGTGTGAGAAGTCTGCTCCCCAACTTGTCTCAAAGAGGCTTTTTGCTCCTGAGCTGTTTTCCTTATAAATGATTCTATTTCCTGGTAGCTCTGGCCACCGAGACTCATGATTTTCCTCTGGTTTTGCTAAGCAAATCACAAGGCTGCTGCATACTGAATAGGGAAAAAAGAAAGGCAAAGTGAAAAGAAACCAGGCACAAAAGCAAAACTCTTCCAACCAAGCTGGGCTTCACGTGCAGTTGGCTCCGGTGACGTGGGACAACTGTATCTGTGGACCTGGAGCACAGGGTGCTGGCTGTTCTCTGGGCTTGTCCCTTATTATTTGTACTTGCTGGGCCTAAGGTAGCCAGGACATTTCTCCAAGCTTTGTATTCTCACTTGTAAATCAAGAATAATAATACCGTCTGAGTCCATCCGGGCTGCTAGAACAGTGTCCTGAGCTGGGTGGTTTATAGACAATAGACCTTTCTGCCTCGTATTTCTGGAAATGGGAAGGCTGAGATCCAAGCGGATTCCACATCTGGGGATGGCCTGCTTTCTGGCTCATGGATGGTGCCTTTTACCTGCGTCCTACCATGGTAGAAGGGCTGAGCTAGCTCTCTGTGGCTGCTTTTTAATAAAAGCACTAACCCCATTCATGAAGGCTTCACCTTTATGTCCTGATCACCTCCCAAGAGCCCCACTTTCTAATACCATCCGCTTGGGAGTTAGAGTTTCACTATACAGATTTGGGAGCACAAACAGTAAGCCCACAGCAAATACCTCCCTGACATGGAAGCGACACCCCTCCCAGTAACACTGGGAACATAAAAGGATTCAAGTGCCGCCGGGCACGGTGGTGCACGCCTGTAATCCCAGCGGCTCGGGAGGCGGAGGCAGGAGGATCGCAAATTCGAGACCAGAGGCAGTCTGTGTAACTTAGCAAGATCCTGTCTCGAAAAAAAGTAAAAGAAAATTGGCTGGGGGTGCAGGTCAGTGCACCCTCAAAGCATGCAGGCACGAAGCCCTGGGTTCAACCCCCAGTACTAAAAAAAAAAAAAGAAAAAGAAAAAAAGGATTCAAGTGCCATAGAGCTATACGGCCTGAGCAGCAGCGTTTTCCCGACATCTGAACGTGAGCCTTGAATTCTAGTCGGCCCCTTGGCTGGCGACTTGCCTCCTACTTACTCTCAGTTTATTTTCGCCCATTCCTCATTGTACTGCAGCCCTCTGCCCCTCTCCCTGCATTTGATACAATGCACACCCTTTTGTTGTGATCAGAGTTAACTAGGGGTACCATAGTGTATAACTGCTTTCCAGATCATACTCACCGTGTGTAACAAGAACATTTTGCCATTGAGAAACAAATCCCCTTTTTCCCATGTCCCCAGCCCTGAAAACTACTACTGTCTTCTCCATTCCAATGAGCTTGACTGTTTCAGGTACTTCTCAGTGGAATCAAGCGGTTTGTCCTCCTGTGATTGGCTCACTTCATTTAGCACAATGGAACGCTTATACACTGTTTATGGGAATGCAGAATGGCATAGCCAGTGTGGGAAGCAGTATGGAGGTTCCGCAAAAAAGTAAAAATAGAACTACCACGTGATGCAGGTATACCATTGCTCTGTATGTATATTCAAAAGAACTGGAATCAGGATATCAAGGACATGGAATATCTAATCCCATGTTCATTTTAGCATTATTCGCAATAGTCAAGATAGAGAAGTAATACAAATGTCCATAGAGAGATAAGTGCATAAAAAATGTATGTTCATTTATACAATGGACTATCAGTCAACCATAAAAAGGTAGGACGTGCCATGTGTGGTGGCTCACACCTGTAATCACAGCATTCAGGAGGCTGAGGCAGGAGGATCGACCAAGTTTGAGGCCAGCCTACAGTAGCAAGTCACACCACACAGAGCAAGACCTGCTCTCAAAAACTGGAAAAAAAAAGAAAAAGGATGGCACACACCCTTCATCAACAGGGGCATCTTATGCCTTGATGTTTAAGAGGGTAGTGAGCATTTCACAAAGCCCAAAGACATAATAACCTATATCAGAGTGTTTCAGGGGAGAAGTAGGGAGATTGTAAAGTGTGTGTGTGTGTGTGTATGGGCTGGGATTTATCTCAGTGGGTAGAACGCTGCGCTTCAGTCTCTGAGGCCCCGAGTTCAACTCCCAGCACCGCAAAAATGGGAGAAGGACCTGGCAATCCATTCCCAAGGCAATCCTGAAGCACTCAGCCATTGAAAACCCTATGAGGGTCGCTATGAGTTGGATACCAACTCAACGGCACCCAATAACAACAACACATATATGTATGTATGTATATATATATATATATATATATATATATATGTATATGTATATACACACACACGTATGTATGTATTTAAAACTTCATATTCTGGCACATAGCAGGCCCTTAAAATGTGCCTTTTTACAGAACATGGCACATAGTGGGCCCTTCAGAGTTGTTCCAGTGTTTTAACCTTCCATTACAGACTCTACCAGATGTTAGTGAATCTACCAGATTCAAATTCTAGGTTACTGACAAAGAGTAGCATCTTTTAAAAAAAAAAATGTTTAGACTTTAGGAAAGAAACATTAGCAACAGTCTATATTCATATTTGTTGTAAGTGACAAATAGTATAGAAATGTGATGATATAATGGGGCCCCGGCTTCCACCTGCTATTGGAAGCCTGTTGTTCAGTTTTTAGGAAATATGGGGTCCAGTTGTTAAACACAGTCACTATTGAAAATAAAATTATATAAACTGGGCAAATGGTGCATGCCTAGTCATCCCAGCAACTTGGGAAGCTGAGCCAGGAGGATTTCGAGTTCAAGGCCAAGAGAAGCTTGTGCAATTTGGCAAGACCCTGTCTCAAAATAAAAAAATAAAAAATGGGGAGCTGGATGTGCAGCTCAGTAGTGGAGCTCTGGCTTAGCAAGCTTGAGGCCTGGAGTTCAAACCTACTAGAAAAAAATAATAGTAAGATAAAGTAACATAAACTTCATATAGGTGGAATCATATAGTATTTTTACTTCTGTGATTGGCTTATTTCACCTTTTACATTGTTCATGGGAATGAATAATAGTCCAGCCACTATAGGAACAGTGATTTTCGTTAATATGCTAACAAAGTGGTATATTTTAAATCCTCAAACTCATTACTCCCTAATCACTTTTCTATCTATTCTTTTCTGGTTATTTACATAACCATACGTGTCTGGCACCTGCAGCCATAGCCCTGTAGTGTCCAATCCCATCAGATCTCGGAAGTTAAGCAGCATCGGGCCTGGTTAGTACTTGGATGAGAGACCACCTGGGAACACCAGATACTGCAGGCTTGGGAGAAGGACCCAGCAGCCCACTCCCAAAAATCAATCTGCCATTGAAAACCCTATGAATAGCAGAGAAGCACTGACAATAGTGTTTCATCTGTTTTGAGTAGGGTTGCTATGAATCAGACACTGACTGGAGAGCACCTAACAACAACAAATGTGTTTGGCACAGAGTTGGGGAGTGTTTCATTCTATTGTACATAGGGTCACTATAAGTTGGACCCAACTCAGTGGCACCTAACAACAACATGTATCTGTATGGTCGAAATACTATATAAGGATGGCATGCTGTACTTCTTGTTCATTCTGTGTTCTGTGTTCCATTGGTAGCTTGAAATCTACTACAGCGGAAGCATTGCACCACGAAAACTGTCAAAGGCTACAAATCAAAGACTTTCTTTCTGGGGAGGCAGTTGGTGAACATTGACCAGCACACCACTGAAATATAGTAATATACAAAATTCCTTTTCCCCCCTCGCATTCCCTGAAAGTGCCACTCACAGGTTGCAGTTTATTCTTGACATTTTGCTTCCCACATAGATAATTAGGTATTTCTATGGCTCCATCTTCTGAATTGAATGTTCTTTTTGCTTAAAAGAAATTGAATCTTTCTACATTAGTCCATAAAGATGTCTTCTCTTTCTAAAAACTGCCTTTTTCCCCCATTTGATGGGCTATAATCTATTCGTTTCATTTCCTGTTACTAGTATTTTAGTTATTCCTAAGCTCCCCCAACTACAAGCCATATCATACATAAACATCCTTATTCGTTACGTTTGCTTGCTTAAGTGTTGATATACACTAGGAAATGGCACTGCTATATTAGATATTATTGGTATTTTAAATTTTTATAGATCAGAAACTCCCAAATATGTCAGATAGTTATAAGTAATCAGAAGCAATATTTTAAATTAAACCATTTTAAAATTAAATCAGTGTATGCACTGAAATCTCTTAGATTTGATGTGTGCCTGTTTATTTTCTGAACCGGGCATGCAGTCTGTATGTTGCAGAAGAATCACTGTTTTGCAGAGTAGCTACTGAAAAGGAAGTCAACTTTAGCATCTTCAACTTAGGCAGATGGTCTCTGACTAAAAGCCCAGGACTTTGACGCCTTCAGTCATGGACCAGTGGCCAAGAGAAGCAGAGTCATTTCTTTGCTGCGGCTCTAGCATTTCAGCACCAGGCTGAGTTGACCTAACCTAGCAGTAATCCAAGGGGTGGCCATTCCCAAAAATGTTTCTGCCTCACTCTGCTGACCCATGCAATGTCAAGGGTTTCTCTGTCACTCAGGTCCTTAGCATCCTAAGAACTAACAGGACCATGACTCAACACCCAGACACTTACATGGTTCAGTTTGCAGTGGAAGCTAAGGAAGAAGGATATGATCCTAAATCTTCTTGCCATTTAGAAAATAATCTGGTATGGTTTCCCTGAAGACACAATTATGATGGGAAAAGACATAGGATTTCTTTGGGGCTTCTCAAATTCACCACTCTAATCTCTTAGATTTGACGCATGCTTTCCTGTGTATTAACTCACGGAATCCCCATTTTACAGAGACGCCCATAGAGCCTCTGAGGTTAATTGGTTTCACAAGACAGTAGAGCCAGTAAATGACAAAGCCCAGTGCTTAAGCCTACCTTCTAGTCTCTTCTTGTGCTGTCAATGCTTAGAAGTGATTGGTAGGGTAGTTACTTAGCTTTGAGCATGTGTCCACCCCCTCCCTCAGTACACAAGATTAGACAGCTATGTCTTAATATTTTAATAACATTGTACCATCCACTAAATTTAGAGCAGCAGTCCGCAATCATAGCTGCCTATGGGAATGACCTGGGGAGATTTTAAAATCCTGGCATCTAGGGCTCACCTCAAGTGAATTAAATCAGAACCTCTGGGTTGCAACCCCCTTCCTCAGTAATTCCTAATACCAAGCAAGTGGTTCCTGTCTACTGAACAGGGATGCTCCCTTCTGTTCCAGAGACCATGCTCCGAAGACACTATTTGTACCTTCATCACTCTTAACATTTGCCCCTTCTCTTTATTGCCTAGACCCTGCTTTGCTGACCCTCCCTGGGCTCTTGGGCTCCACAGCTGCTTGAATTTGGGTGCATTCTTCCTACAAAGAGTAGCTGTGCATAGTATCACACCCCACACTAGGCTCTGGGCACTCTTGGGTGGAAAAAAGAAGGCGTGCCAGGCTGCTGTCAAGAAAGACCCACAGTCTGCCGGGCACGGTGGCGCACGCCTGTAATCCCAGCAACTCGGGTGGCGGAGACAGGGGGATCGCATGTTTGAGACCAGAGGCAGTCTGCGTAACTTAGTGAGACCCTGTCTCAACAAGTTAAAAAAAAAAAATGGGCTGAGGGCGCAGCTCAGTGGTCTAGCATTTGCAGAGCATGTAAGTGCAAGGCCCTGGATTCAACCCCCAGTATCACAAGAAAAAAAGAAGAAGAAGAAAGAAAAGAAAAGAGAAAAGAAAAGAAAGACAAGACCCACAGGCAGTTCCAAGCAATTATAATGCTTGAGTGCCCCAATGGGGAATGCCCCCTGGGCAGCAGGGGATACCAGACCAGCAGGAGGCAGCACCAGGGGCCTCTCGCTCCCTGCTGTTGCCTGGATCCTGGCCCATTCTCATGTATTTCCACTCGTGGCTGACAGAACCCAGCTTTTAAAATGCCAGCGACACCACAGACCGATGGAGCCTGGCCTCCGCCTCTTTCAGTCTCCTTGTGAGTGGTTCCTGTCGTCCACCATTATGCTTAAACAACCCTCCTTGTCCCCCTGAGCCCTCAGCTGCTGCATCTCCTTTTAGATCATATTTGACATCTCACCACGGCGGGTCAGACGCGTTTGAATCACAGTGGCGTGGAGCATCCTGAATTGGTTCGCAGAGCCCTGTGGGACAGCTCCCAGCGAAGGGAATCTCAACGCAGGCAATTATTCAAGAGAAGTAGCTCCTCTCTTTGCCTGCACGGCTGTTCTACCCAGGCAGTGCCAAGCACAGCCTGGGCACCCAGGCAGTGCAGAAGGACTCGCTGTTAGCCAGAGGGAACGGAGACAACCAAAGAAATAGAAAACATGGCCTTTGTCTTCCACAAGCCCAGGATCAAGTTGCAGTGGCCCAGCAAATATACTGTGGAAACATCCAGGTTATTTCCTTCATCCTTTTCCAGTGTCTTCCTGATGAATGTTAAGCTGTCTGCAGCTAACTGTCCTACAGCTAACAGTGATGCATTTGTAGATTGTTGAGAAAAAAATTTTTTAAAGAATCTGTTTTGTGAGACATGAAAGTTATGTTGTCGTTGTTAGGTGCCGTCGAGTTGTGTCCGACTCATAGCGAACCTCATAGAGTTTTCAATGGCAGATTGTATCGGGATTGCCTTGGGAGTGGGTTGACACATCCTTCTCCCATTTTTACGGTGCTGGGAATCAAACTCGGGACCTCAGAGACTGCAGAGTGGCGCTTTACCAGCTGAGCTAAATCCCAGCCCCATGAAAGTTATAGGAAATTCAAATTTCCCTGTCCATTGATAAAGGCCTGTGGGCTCACAACCACACTTTCATTTTTTATTGGTCTGAGGCTACTTTCTGGCTATAGTGGCCAAAGTTAAGTAATGGCAACAAAGACCTTTTGGTTTCCAAAGCCAAGAATATGTACTTTCTGGCCCTTTAAGAAAAAGTTTACCCACCGTAGTTTACAGGATGGCAGAAGCAATGAGGTCTGGAGAATCTAGCAAACTTGAGTTAGGATCTTGTCTGTATATCATATCTTTCTACATCTGATAAGTGGGAATAATAACACAGTCTTAATAGGCTGTTGTGAGGACTAAATAAGCTGTTGTAAGTGTAACATAAAACTCAATGATCTAGAACTAGTACTGATGCTCAGTAAATATGGGTTACCTTCACCCACCTTAATTATACACAAATACAGTTTCCTGCGTAGACACTGGAAGAACACGAATGCATGAGGCTAGTGTTGTTCTCAACGGAGAGATGTGCCTGAAAGATAACGGGAAAGGGACTTGGAATGATGCATCGATGGGGGACTTTATGTATCTAAGATCAGACTCTTCTCACTCTTATTCAACCCTTTATTTCCCCCTTTTGAGTAGGTCTGGCATAGGGAAGGGGTTCACTCAATACCATTGAAGGAAAGAGTACATTTTAACAGTCTCCCTGATACCTGATATAGTCATCAAAGGCTTAGCCTGTGGAATCAGATAATCAAAATGAGCCACCAAAGTCTGCTCTGTGCATCATCACATTACCCTGGGCATGCCAACTTCTGTGCCTGTGTCACTTGAAAATGCAGGCAATGAGGATGCATGTTGCATAGGATTATTGCGAAGGCTAAATGAGACCTAGGGCATGCCAGACACCTCTATAACACCAAAGAGGGAAAGCACAAAGAGTGAGAGCATGGCCATTCAAGGTGGAACACTGATGTTTTGAAATGCAGGCATCTTTGAAACCTGTCTTGTTGGTTAGTTGATGTTGTTGTTAGGTGCCGTTGAGTTGTGTCCAACTCATCATGACCCTCATAGGGTTTTCAATGGCTGACTGTTTCAGGATTGCCTCGGGAGTGGATTGCCAAGTCCTTCTCCCATTTTTGTGGTGCTGGGAATCGAACTTGGGACCTCAGAGACTGCAGAGTGGCGCTCTACCAATTGAGCTAAATCCCAGCCCCTGTTGGTTAGTAGTAAGCAGAAAATACTGGCAGAGTCTGCAGGTGGAGAGAATAGGAGAAAAATTCCAACATGCAGATCTGGCCTAGTGACAGGAGTCAACATTTAAGGGTCAACTTTGTGGGATGGGTCTGTAGGGAAGTGGACGTATGGATTACTGAAACGACTAGGAGAAGTGAGACCTGTGGGTAGAGTGGGGCCGTGGCTGCTGGAGACCTGCTGTGTCTAGGCAAATACCCTGTGGGGAAGAGCTGTGTCATAAAGGCAGCCTTCAGATCAGACTTGAGGGAGCAGGAGGCGCATGGAAACCCAGTGAGGCCCCCTGATAAAGCATCCTGTGCCTCTCTATATTAAACACATGTCAGCCTGGTCTCTAAGTTTGTCACTGGTTTAAAAGCTTATTTCTTGTGGGGTTCCTTTGCCTGGGATTGGACCACACACCCCACCGGTGTTGAGTGCAACAGAGACACAGCCACTCTGAGAGTCCTTCAGGGAGGCAACTCAGAACTCAACTTTATTCTGTGCACCGTGCTTATAAGCATTTCAGGCTAGCCAATCAGAATCTGTGACGTTTCCATGACATTTTTGGGTTAACCAATCAGCACCATATGACTCAGCAGAAAAAATTGAGAAGGGAGCAAGAAACTGTAGGAGAGACACGCCCTGACTGCAGTGTGCAGGAACCATCTTGCCTCGACCTCATGGACTCAAACCGGGTGTGCCACAGCAATTCATAAGAGTCCCAGATGTGCCTCAGGACTCAAGGTGGACTAGACATGCCTCCACCCAAGCAGGCTCAGAACATGTTTCCTCCCTTCCTCTCTTGGCCCCATATTACTTTCTAGATTTATCCCTACAATTTCTAGCTTTAAACATTCTTCATTGTTGTTGTTGTTAGGTGCCATCGAGTAGAGTCCAAATCATAGTGACCCTCATAGGGTTTTCATTGGCTGACTGTTTCAGGATTGCCTTGGAAGTGGATTGCCACGTCCTTCTCCCATTTTGTCATGCCGGAAATTGAACTCGGGACCTCAGAGACTGCAGAGCAGCACTCTACCAACTGAGCTAAATCCCAGCATGTAAACATTCTTTGGATTTATTTTATAGTTACTGATTAATTCCTTTCATTCCCATTGTGATGATTAATCTTTCCAAAGGTTGCTTACACTGATTTTTGTTTTGGTGGTGCTAGGGTTGAACCCAGGGCCTCACACATACTAGGCAAGCACTGTACCATGGAGCACCTCCCACCTCCTTACACTGATTTATAATGGTCTTTATTTAATCTAATGGGTTAACATAACCACAGATGGTAAACAGGCAGCAGAGAGCAAGGGAATGACTTCTCATGTATCAAGGGCCCAGAATTGTGTGCTTCCATCATGGACTTCCGTTGAGCATTTATCTAGTCTGCATCAAGCCCTACGCGAATGCTTTTCATACTTTGTCTCACTTCATTCCCGCTACATCCTTTGTAATAAGCAGGATTATACAGCTTATTCAGAATCTTCCTGTGAGTAGCAAAACCAAGACAGGACCACAGAACTTTCTGCCACTCCAGATTGTCCTGCTCTGTGTGTGATCTGTTGAACGCCCCACCTGGGAAGAAGGGAAGGAAGAAAAAGCAATGGCATGTGTTGATTACTCCCTGAAGTAATCAACCAGGATTCTGTGATTGATGCTATCAGGGCAGACGTCTCCAACGAGGTGACATTTGGCCCAGATTTGAAGAACAACCTGAAGCCAGCCGTGCACAGAGCCAGGGAAGAAAACAGCAGCCGGGATGCTGGCACTAGCTTGGCTTGTTCTAGGGCTGGTGGGGGGAGGAGGCATAAGTGGAAATGATCCTGGGGAGCTTCCCAGAACTTCCTGGATCTCAACAGGATGCTACAGACTCGGAATCTCGTTCTGTAACACAGTGGTAAGGGCGGCACCTGGCTGAGAATATCAATCATCTTTTGCACTTTATAAATTAGTAATAACGAATATTGTACAATTAACTTCTGTCATTCTTTTTTCCAATAGTAACTTTACAAGACCCTTCCCTTACATTTCAGTAAGTTGTTTATTAATGTGCTTTGCTTTGCTTGCTGGCAGACTAAGAGGCATTTCCCCCACCCCTCATTTCTGCTTCTCTCTGCAAATGCTCATGTGATTGTAGGAGTCTGAGCTACACGTTCCTGATTCTGTGCCCCAACTATTCAGTATTTCTCAGAGAATTAATCACTTCATTCCCCCCACCCTCTCCATGGCACCTCACAGCTACTTTGGACTCGTGGGTACTGGTCCAGAGGACCCTAGGATGTGGAACTGGAGAAAGATGGGGATTCCTGAGGTACCACTTCTGCTTTTCTCACTCCCTAATCGCCATTTCCTCTATTGTCAGGAATTATCACCAACAGATGTATTTATAATCTTTGTACAATTAAAGAAAGCTTTTGTTTGAGAACAAGATTGACAGAAATAGACTATTCCCCGTGAGAAGCTTGACTTTGGGAACAAGGACTGTGTTGCTGCCCTCACTGCACAGGTTAGAACAGAGACCCAGAGAGGGTAAATTACTGCTCCAGCATCACTCAGCCAGGAGACGTCAGAGACGCGATTCAGATGCAGGTCTGTCTGGCTCCAACCCATGCTCTGTCCAGCACCCTCTGCTTGGGCCCCAAGGCAACAAATGATCTGTGGGGTTAGTCCAGAAAGAACTTCCTGATCAAAAGTTTATCACATATTTTGCCCTGGGTGGGAGATGTGCAATCATTTAACAGAAGATAGTATTTTGACTGTGTAGCCTTCCCTGTCCTGGATGAAGGCAGGGGCTTACATAGACCCCTATCCACCCCTTCTTATCCAGGGAAAACTGCCTACGCTCTTAAGAGTTCTGAGGATCATTGTTTTTAAACGATTTATTCATGTGCCTGGCAGCACATTTTACAATTAGTCATTCTGCAAATAGTAATCGAGTCTGTTGAATACTCCTGGGTGAGGCCTCTGGCTTATTTTGGAACTCATTCATAAGCATCTTCTGAGTTTGTCTGCTGTGCCTGTGATAGGCATCGGTGTGTAGAGATGACACCATCTGTGCCCTAGATAACTTGGAATCTTGGTGACACACATAAATGGGTGCCCACTGAGCAATGAGATGAATATTGCAAATGAATCACATCTGGGTGGGGAGGAAGCACCAAGGTGGGTATAGTGGGCTCTGCTAGGAGCATCCTAGGAGGCTTTAGAAGAGAGAACTAGGGAAAACAAGGTGTAAAGAGCATGGAGAGTACATGGAGGGTGGGGAAGAAAGAGCCGTGCAAGTACTGGAAGAGTGAATTAGAATTATACTGTGCTGAACTAGAGCTCAGCATCCTGTGATTTTAAAGATATCCATAATTGATCATGAAGGGATCGAATTATAATGGGAGGAAAGTAAAGGAAGCAGAGCTTAGGATGACCACATGCCCTTGACAACCAACATGAGGACAGCAAACTCCTTTGTCCTCTTCTCTATACCCACCCAGCATGGAGCGCCTCCAACTGGAGACTCTGTTGTAGTCAAAGAGACCAAGAATCACCTGGTTGGTTGGTCAAGTACAGCTTTCACTGCATTTCTCCTCCCTCCACTGATCAAATGCAGAAATCCTTTTCTTGGGAAAAAGTTCACCCTGAGTTAAATAGGTCCTTAAAAGGAGCAGCTTGGAGCAGTTTGGCTCCACCTCTCCCCTTATACTGGAAAAGTTACCAAAGGAAAGACATTTATCCTGGTTCCTGAAGGCTGGAACCAGGGTAACTCTGCACACTCTTGGCACCATGGCAAATAGGTTTGGTTCTTTCTTCTTTGCCCCCGAAACTAAATGCCTGCCCTGAGAATCCAATTTCTAGGAGATCCTTTCCCATGCGCAGGGCAGCCTGTGGGTTTGCCTGAGTCAGGCTGGTGGCTAGCAGATAGGCTCATTCATCAGCACAGGTTCAGACAGCAAAGGGTTTACATGGCCTTCTGGCCACTGGAGTTTCTTCCCAGTGGGCAAGTACCTGTTCATGCCAATGGGAATAATGTTAATAATCCCACTAAGATTCATTGAGCAGTCATTAGGAAGGTGATATTTCAAATGGATTATCCCTTTCTTTAACCTTTACAACACTGAGGAGCCTGCTGTTTCTCCAATATATCATCTGGCTCAGAGCCTAATTCTGCCTCAATGCCCCACCCTTATCACGGGGGCATACTACCTTGTCTCTTTTTGTTGTTGATGTTAGGTGCCCAACTCATAGTGACCCTCATAGGGTTTTCAATGGCTGATTGCCTCGGGGTGGATTGCCAGGTCCTTCTCCCATTTTTGTGGTGCTGGGAATTGAACTTGGGACCTCAGAGACTGCAGATCGGCACTCTACCAACTGAGCTAAATCTCAGCCCTTGTCTCTTGTAGGTCTTGCTTAAAGATCACCACCTCAGAGAAGCTTTTGCTGATGACTCATTGAAAATCTCAACACATCCCCCACCTGAGCTCTCCTTACCTCTCTTCTCTGCTTTGTTTTTAGTATCATATAACATACTATATGTTTAAACTACTCTGTTTATTGTTTTCCAATTTTGTTAGCATATAGGCTCCCCAACAGTAAATATTTCTGTTTTTACAGTAGGTTTTTGTACATAGCAAACTCTCAAAAGATATCCGTTGAATGAAAAGATAAATACAATATCATCATACCAACAGTTTTACAAACTGGGAAAGAAAAGTTGGGAGAAATTAGCTAATATGCCCCAGTTTATGTAGAAGACAAGTAATGCATCTAGAGTGTATCTGGGTCTCAGGCCCCTAAGTGTTTACAACACTCGAGTGCTTGCGTGAACGAATTACATAGCCTTCTACAGACCTGTGGTTGTGCTGGGACATTAGGAGAGGTTGCAGGCTACAACTTGGGTTAAAGCATTCTCTTGAAGTCCCCTTATTCGTGCTTCAAGAGAAGAGGGGATCTCATTTAGAAATGGACAATTTTCTAGTCCTTCCTGTGCTCTAGCACTGAGATCTAGAAGAAATAAGGCATGGTCTCAACTCTTGGGAAGTTCATGCCAGGTTAGCACCTGTGCAGGTCATTATACTTGAATTAGGAAGACCTGGTGTATGCCACATACTGGACTGGACACTGTGGGGACAGGCGAGGAGATGCTCTTTCCTTCAGGGTCTCATAGCTTGGTCACATGGCATCTACAATAACTATAACTCTGAAAAATTCCAGGCCACATTATGTTGAGTTTCGGCAGCCATATTCCTGACTCAGTCACGTTCTGCTTCCTCTCATAGACACCAGGATTGGGAAAGTAATGGGCTTTGGAGCCCATCTGTATGTGGGGCGTGGGCCTCCCGGTCCTCCCTGGAGGTTCGGATGGGCAGCGCCGCTGCGCACACAGATACTAAACACAATTCACTTGGGACCCTGAGGTGAGGGGCAAGGACTCCTGCAGCCCTCGGGACGCCGACAGAGATGGGAGAAAGGAAAAGCATCAGGCGCTTTTGCCTTCCAGGGGCAAACACCTGTGTTGGTGGTCTCGGTGGTCATGAGGAGACAGTTCTTGTTTCATTGGTGATCAGACGAAGAGGGGGTTCTTTCCTTGTTGACGGTCGTGGTCATGGCGGGGAGAGTGTTCTTTTCTCACCAAAGGTCTAGGCAAGAGGAAGGTGAAAAAGGGTCTTGCTTAGCTGATGGTCTGGGTCCTCTAGCTTATTAGTTCCTTATCCAGCCTTTCTGGGATGTTATGGATGATGAATAGAGTTAGCAGGTATGCCTAGTGCAGTGTCTGTGACCTGGTAAGTTTCTACCATCCTTGTCAACTATCAATATCATCATTTATTTTATCATTGGACTTCTGAGTGGTAGTGCATGGTGAGTTCCATGTTCACGGGTCACTAGGAAGAGCCTCGTCGGAGTTTAAAAATCTACCCTAGGTGATTACAATATTGCCATACTTAAAAACTAATATGTGTTAGTCACTAGGCATAGGGTTTTATCTTATATAATCCTCTCAATCGTCCCACAAGTTATTATTAATATCCCTTTGACAGAAGAGTACACGGAAGCAGAGAGCAGTTACTAAGTAACTTAGTGAAGATCACTTAGTACTAAGCATGGAGCCAGCATGTAGGGTGGGTGCTGGGACCCTTACTCTTGATCTTCATTCACAGCTCCCTCTGGTAATTCAAGTATGGGACTTATAAGGTGACTGTATTCTTCCTGCAGTTCTTGGACCAATCAAGGAAAGAACAAAAAAAAATAATAAGAGCGCATCCAAGAGATTTGTATTCAAGCCCTAATTCTACCACTTGGTAAGCGTCCTGACCTTAGATGTTAACCTTACGTGTCTGAGGCTCGGTTTACTCATCTAGTAATTGAAGAGGTCACCCTAGCAATGCCCATGGGTCCTCCCCAGTCTGTGGGCCCCAGCCAGTGACATGGATCTTCCATTCAGCATGCTGCACATTTGCCAATTAGCTCACAGTGTTACCCGCATCGGGAAGATGGCAGATGAAATCCCTGCTCTGCCATTCACCAGCTGTGCGACCTCTCTGAGCCTTGGTTTCCTTATTTGTAAAATAGCTTTAATTCTCCCAATTTCATTATTTAAGAAATCCCAGCGGATTCATGAAAATCACAAGGAGGTAACTGTCGGGGACCCATCAGGAAATAGAGGTACCAGATGGCTTGAGATATCTCAATGAAGGGCCATTTAGAGGGGCAGGTGGGCAGTGTTAATGGTGTCTACAGGGATGCGGAGACACCCAGACACCAGCAGGAGCAGAGAGCTGTTCCCACCTTGAGGCCACGAAACGGGTATTATTTTCTTAGGGTTGCCATAACAAAATATCACTGACTAACTTAAACAACAGAAATTTATTTTCCCATAGTTCTGGAAGTTAGAAGTCCAATATCAAGGTGTCCTCAGAGTTGGATTCTTTTTTGACTTTCTCCTTGGCTTATAGATGGCCCTTTTCTCCGTGTGCCCTCATGTAGTCTCCCTCTGAGTGGCTCAGTGTCCCAATACCCTCTTCTTATGAAGACACAAGTAAGACTGGAAGAGATTCCATCCTAAAAACCTCACGTCAATTTCCCCACCTCTTTAAGGATCCTCTCTCCAGGTAGAGTCACACTCAGAGGTACCGGGGATTAGGAATTCAACATAAGAATTCAAGGGGCCACAGTCTGATCTGTGATAAGACGCAAAGGGATGAAAGGATGCTGCCAGAACCCAGTGAGAACAAATCACGGGGCGATGCTGCCCAGGGAAGGCTGAGGTGGGAGAGGACACAGCCTCTGTCAGAAGCCTCCCAAACCTGAGCGCCAGAGGAGAACCGGCCTCACTCTCCTCCCAGCCTCCTGCCTGTTCCAGGGGAGTCTCTAGGGGCACAGGGAAGGGCAGCAAAATGGTCCACCCCATGGGGCCATGAGCTCTGTGTACTTCACAGGGTGTTCTTCCGGAGTCTGGTTTTCTTTGTGCACGGGAACAAGGACATAATGAAAGAATTCGTGGTTGAGCCCTTCCGTACACACTCACTTTGTTCAAGTTTGAAATTGCAGGCACTGCACCATCAGGCACCAGTATGTATTTAGCTGGTTGGCATCGTCTGACCATCCACGCTGCTTGGCCCTCTTGGGAGGCAAATAAGACATTATCCTGGGCAGTGAAGCAGCTGGCTAGACTGGTAGGGAGAGGCAGGCTCATTTTTAAAAGTTTAAATCTCCATGCCAACCAGCAGGTCAGTAGACTAAACTTCCATTCAAAGACTTATAGTCATTTCTTCATAGCTGGCATAAACCTCAGGGGCTGATACACCTCCTGCACCCCCACATGGTGGCCTGCCAGTGCCATTCCTGGGATTTTGCATCTACCCTCAGGTTTTCTGAGTATTATATTATGCTCCAATTTGTTTAGTGGTAATTTTAAGACCAATATCTTGGTACTCCATGTGTTGTTATTCTTTTTTGTTGTTGTTGGGTACTGTCGAGTCAGATCGAGTTGGATCTGACTCACAGTGACCCTATGTACAACAGAATGAAACATTATCCAACACTGTGCCATGCACACAGCCTTTTCATGTTTGAGCCTAATGTTGTAGCCACTGTGTTTCTTCTCATTTTGAGTCCTGCCACATCAGTAATAGGAGGTCTCAGGGGCTTTATTTCACTGCCATCATTACAGCTGACTCTATACTTGTACCTCCCTGGCATCCGATCTCATCAGATATCGTAAGCTAAGCAGGGTTGGACCCGGTTAGTCATTGGATGGGAGACCACCTGGGAACACTGGGTGCTATAGGCTTAGGAGAAGGACCTAGCAGCCTACTCTCGAAACAATCAGCCATTGGAAACCCAATGAATGGCAGAGAAGCACTGATGACAGTGCCGGGCATGGCACAGTGTTGGGGGAGAGTTTCTTCTGTTGTATATAGGGTCACTATGAGTCAGACCCGACTTGACGGCACCTAATCAACAACTACTACTTTGAGGATGCAACTCTTCCCCAGTCGTTTCTTGAATGCCTTTGAGCCTTGGGGGCTCATTTTCTGGCACTATATTTGACATTGCTTCTCTGCTATTCAGGATTTTCAATGGCTAATTGTTTTGGGAGTAGATTGCTGGATCCTTTCCCCAAGCGTACAGCAGCTGATATTCTCAGGTGGTCTCCCACCCAAGTACTAATCAGGCCTGCTCCTGCTTAGCATCTAACAACAGCAGTTATTTTGGGAATGGGTTGTTGGGTCCTCCTGTCTGTCTTAGTCTAGAAACTCAGCTGAACCTCTCCACCATGGGTCACTCTGCTGGTATCTAAAATACCGGTGGCATAACTTTCAGCATCATAGCAACACATAGACCCCACAGCATGACAAGCTGACAGACGGGTGAGGGATTATTCCCCTATAGCTCCAGAAAAACTTCTTCCTGAAAGAGAAAGGCCAATGAGTCTTTAATTACTGCCTTACCTACAGAGGCGTGGGCATGTCCAGAATGTCTTCTCTATTTTCTCGCACTTCCTAGTGGGCTGGCTGTGAGACACTATCTTATGTCATGT
This sequence comes from Pedetes capensis, assembly GCA_007922755.1. Classification (NCBI taxonomy): domain Eukaryota; kingdom Metazoa; phylum Chordata; class Mammalia; order Rodentia; family Pedetidae; genus Pedetes; species Pedetes capensis. The sequence goes on along the minus strand of VMDO01014992.1, from coordinate 5,912 downwards.
TATGTCCTGCAAGACCATGGTAGAATTTTTGAGTGAGAGGAGAGGCTCAAACACCAATGGAAATGATTTCTGCCTTGGGTTGTTGTCATTGCTTACTATCTAAAATGGGCAAAATCATTTACCTTCTATAATTTAATGAAATTAATTTAATGAAATAACAATTTAATGAAAAATTTTCCAAATCTGAATGATGACAATTACAACATGGGCCCAAGGTAACTGCCATGGGTACTTAGGAACCCATGTGTATTTCTCTTACCCTTGTGTATTTCTCTGAAACCAGGCAAATGAGTTTTAGACCTGGGCACTTACATCACTTTCCTGGGTCTGACATAACAAAATGCAGATTGTGAGCATCCCTAATCCAAAGTCCGAAATTTGAAGCATTTCAGAATATGAAACCTTTTGAGCACCAGTGTGATGCCACAAGTGGAAAATTCCACACCTGGCCTCATGTGACGGAACACCATCAAAACACAGGTCCCCTAAAAATACTGTATGTTGTTACCTTCGCGCTGTGTGTGTAAGGCATACATTAAACACAAAGGAATGTTGTGTGTAGACTTTGAGCCCATCCCTGGAACATCTCATTTCATCATGTATATGCCAGTGTTCCAGAACCAGAGAAAAGCCCAAAAATCTGAAACACTTAGGATCAGAGGCATTTCTGTAGGGATACTTGACCTATACCACAAACTCTTGATGTTGTTGTTAAGTGCTGTCAAGTTGGTATCCAATTCATAGCAACTCTATGTACAACAGAGAAAACACTATTGTCAGTGTTTCTCTACTACTCATAGGATTTTCAGTGGCTAATTGTTTTGGGGGAGTGGGTTGCCAGGTCCTTCTCCCAAGTCTATAGCACGTGGTGTTCCCAGGCAGTCTCCCATCCAAGTACTAATCAGGTCCAACCCTGCTTAGCTTCCAAGATCTGACAGGATCGGGTGCCACAGTGGTACAGCTGCAGGCATACCACAAGCTTCTTGTTGTTGGTGGTGGTGTTGTTGTTAGGTGCCATTGAGTTGGTATCCAACTCATAGCAAACCTGCGCACAACAGGCGAAACACTATTGTCAGTGCTTCTTTGCTGTTCATAGGGCTTTCAATGGTGGATTGATTTTTGGGAGGGGGTTGCCGGGTGCTTCTCCCAAGCCTATAGCAACTGATGTTCCTAGGCAGTCTCCCATCCAGCTACTAACCATGTCTGACACTGCTTAGCTTCTGAGATCTGACAGGATCAGGTGCCACGGCGGTACAGCTGCAGGCATACCATAAGCTAGGTAATTTTAAAAGAAAGAAAGAAAAAGAAAAAGTACCAATTTATTTCACAGTTCTGGAAGCTTGAAGTACAAGTCAGGTTGTAAGCCAACCCACACTTTCTCTAGAGCCCCTAGGGGCTGGGATCCTCCCTTACCCCTTTCTGCTCTGGTGAAACCAGGCTTGCCTTAGTTTGCAGTCTTTCAGTTCCAGAACTCCGGTATCTGCCTTTGTCATTCTGCCATTTTCCCCCCGTGTCTGTATCTCCACCTCTTTTTATAAAACATCACTAGCCATTGGGTTGGGGTCCACTTTCATTCAGTTTGACCTCATCTCAACTTGATTATATCTGCGAAGACCTGATTTCCAAGTGAAAGTCACATTTATAGGTATAGAGGTTAGGATGTGGTCATATGTATGGGGGCAGGACACAATTCAACCCATAAAAGCACTTTTCCTTAACTTTTTATTTGCAAGGCACTCTGTTGAAGAGGAATGCTTTGTCAAATCTCCTCAGATCTGCAGATATTTTGGTTTGGCAAATGAGTCTAAGTGGACTAAGGAAAGCTGAGATGAGTTTCAACAGATGGATAGAAGGCATTGGAAACTTGGAAGAGAAAGTGAGGTAGCACAGAAGGAAAGGTAGGGAAAGGCTGCAGGGATGTTGTGTTACTGTGAGCCAGCCACTTGGCCTCTCTGAGCCTCACTTTCCCCAGGGAAATGGGAATGGGATGGGGCATGGATTTGATAACCTTCTCTGAGGTTTCTTCTAACCTACTATTCTGTGGGGCTGGGATTTAGCTCAGTTGGTAGAGCACTGCTCTGCAGTCTCTGAGGTCCTGAGTTCAATTCCCGGCACCACAAAAATGGGAGAAGGACGTGGCAATCCACTCCCAAGGCAATCCCAAAACAATCTGCCATTGAAAACCCTATGAGGGTCACTATGAGTCGTACACGACTCAACAGCATCTAACAACAACAATATTCTGTGGTTTTGAAAAGGACCAACGAAGTAGTCAAAGTAGACCTCCTACCCGGGAAAGTCAACCCTGCTTTGAGAAGCAGGTCTCTGATGGAGCATCACTGGATGTACAGAACCGGAAAGGCTCTTATCTCTAATCAGCTTTGGGATCCACCATTTTAAAAAAGCGGGCAGAGAAATAGATGAAGCACTCCTATAAACCAATAAGAAAAGGCAGATGACCCAACTGAAAAATGAGCAAAAGACTTGAACAGGCACTACCCAAAAGATGATACCCAAATAGGCAGTTCGTATATGAAAAGATAGAGAGTCTGATTGTTGTTGTTCCTAGGTGTCATCAAGTTGGGTCAGACTCATAGCGACCCTGTGTACAATAGAACAAAACATTCCCTGACGCTGTGCCATGCCTGGCACTATTGTCAGTGTTTCTCTGATATTCACAGGGTTTTCAATGGCAGATTGTTTCAGGAGTGAATTAGCAGGTCCTTCTCCCTAGCCTGCAGTATCTCGTATTCCCAGGGAGTTTCCTATCCAAGGACTAGCCAGGCAAACCCTGCTTAGCTTCTGAGATCAGGTGAGATTGGATGCCAGGGTGCTATGGCTGCAAGATGTGTGCTTCATTAGTCATTAAAAATGCAAATTAACATCCATAATGCAGTACCACTACACAAAGTATAAGCTGGTGCCAGATGGCCTAGATGCAAAAAGCCAGAAAACACTAGTTATTAGTGAGAATATGGAACAGTGGGATCTCTCATATATAACTGTTGTTGTTATTAGGTGCCGCTGAGTCAGTGTCTGACTCATAGCAACCCTACGTGCAATAAGCAAAACACTATTGTCACTGCTTCTCTGCTATTCATAGGGTTTTCAATGGCGGATTGATTGTTGGGAGTGGTTTACGGGATCTTCTTCCAAGCCTACAGTATCTGGTGTTCCCAGGTGGTCTGAGTACTAACTAGGTCTGACTCTGCTTAGTTTCTGTGATCTGGTGGGATCGGATGGCACAGGGCTATAGCTGCAGGCCATACATAACTTGTTGTTGTTGTTGTTAGGTGCCGTCGAGTCGGTATCCGACTCATAGAGACCCTCATAGGGTTTTCAATGGCTGACTGTTTCGGGATTGCCTTGGGAGTGGATTGCCAGGTCCTTCTCCCATTTTTGCGGTGCTGGGAATTGAACTCGGGACCTCAGAGACTGCAGTGCAGCGCTCTACCAACTGAGCTAAATCCCAGCCCTAATACATAACTAGCAGGAGTATAACTAGGAAGAGCACCTTGAGGTATCTCCATAAACTGAACATATGCACACCCAGCCACCCAGAAACTCCACTTCTAATTATGTAAACCAGCCCATACATAGGGCACCAATGACACGTTCCGGAATGCTTATAAAACCTATAAAAACTGAAAACAACCCAAATGTCCATCAGTGATACAGTGGACAAATAGAATAAGATATCAGCATGATTATTATAGCATTAAGATGGACAAATTACAACTCTATGCAATAATGTGGATGGATTTCACAAACATATTATTAGCCCAAAGGCTACTCATAAAAAGGGTACTTACTGTGTAATTCAATTTATGTAAAATTCAGAAATGGATAAACTATGGTATAGCGGGAGGGGTAATGATGGGATAATGGATGTATTGTGTGACAGACTCCAGTCTGTTCATGATGTTCTGTTTCTTGGCTGGGTTATAGTGACCCTGGTGGGCTCATTCTATGAAAATTCATAAAGCTGGACACTGTGATCTCTGGGCTTTTCTGAACGTATTTTGTTCTTCCATAAAAAGTTTGCTGATAAAAGCAAAAAAAATGAAAGCACCCTGCAATTCTTGGTTGAAAGGTGTTTGCCAGCCACCAGACTGTTTATACTCTCAGCCTTGTCACAGTCTTGGCCGGATGAGCTCTGTCCAGTGAGATGAAGAGGGAGCATGAAGTATTGTTTTCTTTCTTTCTCTTTCTTTCTTTCTGTCTTTCTTTTTTTTTTTCTTTCTTTCTTTCTTTCTTCTTTCTTTCTTTCTTTTCTTCTTTCTTTTTCTTTTTCTTTCTTTCTTTCCTTTCTTTGTCATTGTCCCTACCTTTTCTTCCTTTCTTCCTGCTTTCCTTTCCTCCTTTCCTTCTTCCCTCCCTTCCTTTCTTCCTTTTCTTCCCCAGTACTCAGTGGTTAAACCCAGGGCCTCACATATACTTTGCAAGTGCTCTACCATTGGGCTGTTCCCCTAGCCCATTTTTTATTTTTTATCTTGAGACAGGGTCTTGCTAAGTTATGCAGGCTGCCTCTGGCTTCAAACCTGCGATCCTCCTGCCTCTGCCTCCTAAGTCGCTGGGATGACAGGCCTGTGCCACTACCCCCAGCAAAGTGTTATCTTCTTAAAGGACCACTTACCATGACATGAGTTCTAACCACACCCTCAGTTGGGAACCCACTGTCCACCTAGAGTACACCTCTCTTTCCATTACTGTAACAGATACCTGATCTAGTCAATTTATAAAGAGATGAGGTGTTTGGGGCCTCCTAGCTTCAGAGGTTCCAGTCCATAAGTTGGTCCCATGACTTTTAGGCTTGTGGAGGGTCAGAATGCCTTAGATGGAGTCTAGTAGAGCAAAACTTACTTAGTGGCTGAGAAGGAGAAGAGAGTAAGAATGGGGCCAGGGCATCACAATCCTTTTCGAGGGTGTGACCTTAAGGACCAAAACACCTCCCACCAGGCTCCACTGAAAGATTTTACCACCTCCACCTATGGACAAGCTGGGGACCAAGCCTTTCAATATTATACCATTGAGGAACATTCCAGAACCAAACCTTCTCCCTCTATTCCAGTATCCAGAGCACCCTCAGACTACTGAGAGCAGGAACCATTGTATTCTTTATCTCTGTATACCTAGTGTCTGGGCTGGGATTTAGCTCAGTTGGTAGAATGCTGCGCTGCAGTCTCTGAGGTGCGGAGTTCAATTCCCAGCACCGCAAAAATGGGAGAAGGGCCTGGCAATCCACTCCCAAGGCAATCCCGAAACAGTCAGCCATTGAAAACCCTATGAGGGTCTCTATGAGTCGGATACCGACTCGACGGCACCTAACAACAACAACAACCTAGTGTCTGGTGTGTAAAAGCTGTTCAATCAATATTTATTGAATGAATGAATGAGTGAGTGAGTGAGCAACTGACTGCCAGTTTTTTGTAAGGTTTGAGGAGCACTTTGTACCCTATCCAGTCCATACTTTCAAAAATCTCTGCAGTCAGCGGAAGGTTTCAGATGGAAGGATTCTCATTTTCTCTCTTTCTCTCTCTTTCTCTGCTGAAGAGCAGCTGGGAAGGAAAAAAATAAAAAAACAAAAAGTAGACTACAGAGCTTTTTCATTTATATGATCAAAAGTGAGTCCCATGTAAAACCAGCAGGGCGTTTCAAATTAAGTAATTTTTTAATGAACTTACCCTCTGGTTGGGTCATGCATGAAAAAGAAGATTCTGGTGCTTCAAAGCAGATGGGAGGAAGGTTGTGATTGCCAGGGTCCTTCTCATAAACATCTCTTGGATGAAAGCGTACGTGCTCCTGGGGGCTTCCCGCAGGGCACCCACTCAGTGTCCACTTCCGTTTTCTCTGCTTCTGACCAACAAAGCTGCAAGAAACAGTAGGCAACTAAGAGACAAATCTGCATCTTC
>VMDO01014991.1:0-52648 GCA_007922755.1 Pedetes capensis | reverse complement strand
AATGATCTTTAGTAGAATTTTGCTGGTGTGCGATATTAATGATATTGTCTGATAGTTTGCACATTCAGTTGGATCACCTTTTTTGGGAATAGGCACAAATATGGATCTCTTCCAGTCAGTTGGCCAAGTAGCTGTTTTCCAAATCTATTGGTATAAACATGTTAATACCTCCAGTGCTGCATCTGTCTGTTGAAACATCCCTATTGGTATACCATCGATTCCTGGAGCCTTGTGTTTTGCCAGTTCTTTCAAGGCAGCTTCCACTTCATCCTTCAACACCATTGGTTCCTCTTCATATGTAACCTCTTGGAATGGTTGGTCATCTACCAATTCTTTCTTGTATAATGACTCTGTGTATTCCTCCCATCTTCTTTTGATATTTCCTGCATCATTTAATATTTTCCCTGTAGGATCTTTCACTACTGCCACTCGAGGCTTGAATTTTTTCTTCACTTCCTTAAGCTTGAGAAACACAGAGCGTGTTCTTCCCTTTTGGTTTTCTGCCTCCAGCTCCTTGCACATGCCATTATAATATTTGTTTTTGTCTTCTCGAGCTGCCTTTTGAAATCTTCTGTTTAGTTCCTTAACTTCATCATGTCTTCCTTTTACTTTAGCTGCTCGATGTTCAAGGGCAAGTTCTACTGTTTCTTTTGACATGTAATTTGGTCTTTTCTTTTTTTCTTGTCTTTTTAAGAAGTTTTTGCTTCCTTCTTGAATGATATCTTTTATGTCATGCCACAGCTTCTGGTCTCCTATCATTTGTGTCTAACGCATTAAACCTGTTTTTGAGGTGGTCTCTGAACTCAGGTGGGATATACTCAAGGTCATACTGTGGCTCTTGTATACTTGTTCTAATTTTCTTCAGCTTCAGTTTGAACTTGCATATGAGAAGTTGATGGTGTGATCCACAGTCAGCATCTGGTCTTGTTTTGACATTTTGTACAGAGCTTTTCCATCGTCTCTTTCCACATATGTAGTCAATTTGATTCCTGTATGTTCCATCTGGTGAAGTCCATGTGTATAGTCTCCGTTTATGACGTTGAAAAAATGTATTTGTAGTGAAAAGGTCATTGGTCTGACAAAATTCTATCATGTGATCTCCAGCTTCGTTTCTGTCACCAAGACCATATTTTCCAACTACTGAGCCTTCTTGTTTGTTTCCAACCTTTGCATTCCAGTCACCAGTGATTATCAGTATGTTTTGATTGCATGTTTAATCTATTTCAGATTGCAGAAGCTGATAAAAGTCCTCCCTTTCTTCACTTGTGGCCTTAGTGGTGGGTGCATAAATTTGAATAATAGTCATATTAACTGGCCTTCCTTGTAGGTATGTGGATATTATTCTATCACTGACAACATTGTATTTCATGACAGATTTTGAAATGTCTTTTTTGATGATGAATGCAACCCCATTTCTCTTTAGTTTATCATTCCCAGCATAGTAGACCATATGATTGTCTGACTCAAAATGGCCTTTGCCAGTCCATTTTAGCTCACTGATGCCTAAAAGATTCAAGTATGTAGCATGGGGGTAGAATGCTTGCCTAGCGTGCCCAAGACACCGCACCCAATCTCCATCATATGCACACATTCTCTCTCTCTCTCTCTCTCTCTCTCTCTCTCACACACACACACACACACACACACACACACACACACACACACACGGATTTAAAAAGCTGTATTCATAGCAGATGCCTATAATCCTAGCAACTCAGTAGGCTGAGGAAGAAGAATCACAAGTTCAAGGACAGAGACAGCCTGAGCAAGTTAGTGAGACTGTGTCTCAAAATAAAAAGTAGAAAAGGGGTTGGAGTATGGGTCAGTGGTAGAGCACTTGCCTAACATGCATGAGGCCCTGGGTTCAGCTCTCCCGTACTGAAAAAAATCTGTTGTTGTTGTTAGGTGCCTTCAAGTCGAGTCTGACTCATAGCGACCCTATTTATAGCAGATCGAAACACTTGCCGATTCTGTGCCAGGCAAACGATCTTATTTATGTTTAAACCCATTGTTGCCGACACTGTGTCAATCCATCGGGTGGAGGGTTTTCCTCTTTTGCGTTGACCTGCCACTCTCCCAAACATGATGTCCTTCTCCAGGGATTGTTCTCTCCTGACTACATGTCCAAAATATGTAAGACACAGTTTGGCCGTTTTTGCTTCCAAGGAGCACTCTGGTTGTACTTCTTCTTTGTAGGTGCTGGACCGCCGCGCTGTGCCCCCAGCCCATATTTTTACTTTTTGACACAGGGTCTCGCTGGGTTGCGCAGGCTGCCTGTGATCTTGGGCTTTCAATCCTCCTGCCTTCACCCCCAAGCTGCTGGGAATGCAGGTGTATACCACCGCACCTGACTATAAGCGATTTTATATGTGGGTGGGAGTGTGTATGCGTGAGGTTTTTTTTGTTTGTTTGTTTTGTTTATTTATTTTTTTTTATTTTCTTCCTTTCTTGTTTTACTCTCTTCCTTCTTTCTATTCTCCTTCTCTTTTTCTTATGCTATATATGCATCCTTGTATTAATTATTTTACCATCAGAGCCCCCACACGTCTGTCAGTTTGCCGTGGGGGCTTGCGTGTTGTGATGAGGCTGAGAGCTCTGCCACTGTGACCTCAGACATGAGCAGGGTTACCCATGGTGGACAGGTTTTCAGCTGAGCTTCCAGACAAAGACAGACTAGGGAGTAGGACCTGGTGAGCCACTCCTGAAACAACTAGCCATTGAAAACCCTATGGATAGCAAAGAAAAAAATCTAGATGGTGCTAAAATACTGATAACAAGATCAGAAACCCGTGTTTCTCCCTATCCTTCCTTTCCCTTTCTACCTTCCAATTCTATTCCTGGCAGCAAAAACATAATTTTTAAATAGCCTTCTTATGTTTTAAATAGCATAATTGACAAACAATAGAGTGCACCTATTTAACGTGTATAAATTAGCCAGGCATGATGGTGCACACCTGGAATCCCAGCATTCCAGAGGCAGAAGCAGCAGAATTCAGGTGAGTACAGGTCAGCCTGGTCTGAATAGCAAGTTCCAGGCCAGCCTAGGCTACACCATGAGATCTTCTCTTACAACAACAACAACAACAACAAAAACCTTAAAAAATTAAAATTTGACATAGGCATATACCCATGAAACCATCACCATAATTAAGATAATGGGCAAATTAATCACTTCCAAGTTTCTTGTGCTCTTTTGTAAGTCCTCTTACCATGGCCTGCCTATTCCTCAACATCCACTACCATTCTCTAGCATTTTATATGAACTGTTTTAAGCATTTTCTAGGCTTTTATATGAACTGTTTTAATTTTTGTCTGCAAATTCTAACACCTATGTCAGTTCTGGGTTGATTTTAATTTTTTCCTTATGGGTCTTGTTTCTTGATGCTTTGTGTGCCTGGTAACCTTTGACTGGATATAAGTCCTTTTAATTTTCATATTGTTAGGTTCTAATAACAGTAATCTTGGGCTTTTTCTATACTCTCTTCTATGTTGCAGCCCTTGTTTCTCTGATCTCATCTTCTGATTATTAACTTCCTTGTTTTGGCTCATTACAACTCTGTAGTTGGATCTAAGAAAACATGTTTTGTAAGTATGCTTTTTTAATCCTAGACTGTTCGAAGTGTTTTATTCTACATTCTTAATTGATCATTTGTCTTGATACTAGCACATATGTTGAAAATCATTCACATGGAATTGTGAAATTATCATGTCACCTTATTCTACCCACAGTCAAATTATAAAATGCTGTGTAGCCATTTCTTTCCCCATTTTACTTATTTCTGCTACTAGAGGTTTTATTCCTTTTTTTAGTCATGTTTGAGCTTTTGTTTTTGTAAAGATGAAAACAAAAAATGGGTAAGATCCATTGCCTTTCATGTTTTCTTGGAAACTGAGAACATTACCCCCAAAATGAAAATTTACAAAGGCGTGCAAAATACATGCTGTGATTTGTTGCTTTTCAATTCCACAGACAAAATTTTCTTGGTTCGATATGTATCTTGTCATACAACTTACATGGACCACATTTTCAGTAGCATTCGTATAGGCTGCATTCTCCAACTGATTTATTCCTTCACTTCTGAGATTTTTCTTTTCTTTTCTTTCTTTCTTTCCTTCCTTCCCTCCCTCTCTCCCTCCCTCCCTCCCTCCCTCCCTCCTTTCTTTCTTTCTTTCTTTCTTTCTTTCTTTCTTTCTTTCTTTCTTTCTTCTTTCTTTTTTTGGTTGTACTTGGGGGTTGAATCCAGGGCCTTACATATACTGTGCAAGTATTCCATCACCCCCAGCCCATTTTTTATTTTTTATTTCAAGACAAGATCTCACTAAGTAATGCAGGCTGCCTCTGTCCTCCAACCTGTGGTCTTCCTGCCTCTGCCTCCCAAGTTGCTGGGATTACAGATGTGAACCATAGCACCAGCCTGAGTTTAGAATTAACTTTTAAGTGGGTGCATTATGGAAAATCTTTAGTTTCATTTGACAGAAAATATATTTGTTTTACTTGGATTCCTTAAGTTTTTGTTGTCAACAACTTAAAGATATCTTTCCACTGTCTTTTTGAGAAGTCACCTATTTGTAGTTAAAGGCCAAATGAACTTATCTTTACTTTTAAATGTTATTGATAAGTCTAAATGTTTTCTTTTCTTTTTTTTTTTTTTCTGTAGGGAATACAGTGAGTAACCTGATTATGATCATACCTCCAATTTTGGGTGCAATTCAGAGTGTTAGAGATGGACTGGAAAAGCGGTACATTGCTGCATACTTAGCACTCACAGGTATGTATAACACTTCATTTGAAAAAATGATGTACAATATTCAAGTGGGCTGTTTTTCTCATTCATTTCTAAAAGCAGTTCTCAATATTATATTATTTATTACATGACATGAACATGTTCTGAAACTTGAGAATTAAAACTCCATAAATTTTGCCAATGAGTTGAACTGTGCTCTGAGTAACTTTTTTTTGAATTACAAAATATTTGAAGCATACAGGAAAAAATAGAGCTAATATAACAAGCACACCGCACATATGTTACCATCCAGCTTTGTCACATCTTAATAGTTTGTAATACTTGTTTTGAAGCTTAACCTTTTCTGTTTTAAGGGAATACGCTACTACAGATGAAATCAAAACTTATTTTGTATTTCCCTGATTCTATCCCCTTCAGCCTTCTGGCTCTCCTAAACAGCCAAACACTATCCTGAATTTGATCATATAATTTTCTCACATGCTTTTATGTTTATACTACACATATGTTGTTGTTGTTAGGTGCCGTCGAGTCGGTATCCAACTCATAGCGACCCTCTGTACAACAGGGGAAACACTATTGTCAGTGCTTCTCTGCTGTGCATAGGGTTTTCAATGGGAGATTGATTTTTTGGAGTGGGTTACCAGGTCCTTCTCCCAAGCCTACAGCTTCTGGTGTTCCCAGATGGTCTCCCATCCAAGTACTAACCAGGCCCAACCCTGCTTAGCTTCCGAGATCTGACAGGATCAGATGCCACAGGGCTACCGCTGTAGGCCACTACACATATAGTACCCTTAAAGTTATATAGAGAACAGGGGCTGGGCAGGGTGATGCACACCTGTAATCCCAGCATGTGGAAGGCTGAGACCATACTGGGCTTTATAGTGAGACTGTGTCTAAAAAAAAAAAGGGAGAGAAGTACTGTATATTTAGTCTAGGGAAAAAAGTATATATGGTATGGTTTTGCATAGTTTTAAACCTTTTTAAAACTGTATCTAAGCTTTGGCATCTTACTCATATTTCTCTACTTACCTGTGAGGTAGGGGCTGTATTTTAGTTATCTTTTTTTCCCCTGTATCCTGGCCATTTAGTAGTCCTCAATAAATGGTGAATGAGTGGATGAATCAGCTTTATCAGAGCCTATGAGGAGGAAATCATTTCTGTCATGTTCTTGCATCATCACCACAAGGGAAAAAAAACTGGATTCTAGTTTCTTTCTTTTATTTAACTCTCTAAACTAAACACAGGGCTGGGGTTTAGCTCAGTTGGTACAGCGCTGCGCTGTAGTCTCTGAAGTCCTAAGTTCAATTCCCAGCACCGCAAAAATGGGAGAAGAACCTGGCAATGCACTCCCAAGGCAATCCCGAAAACAGCCATTAAAAACCCTATGAGGGTCACTATGAGTTAGACTCGACTCAACGGCACCTAACAACAAACTAAACACAGGTTTTTGTTTTTGTTTTTGTTTTTTTTTAAATAGCTCATTTGGGGCATTATTCACACATGGTCAGAAAGGACTTCTATTTGCCATAAAACTGCAAGCTGTAATGTATCCTATCAGATTCTACCATAATTATATTAATCATTGGATATGAGAGATTCTGAATCTGTTGAATAGCTTTAAGAAAGTTACTTGATTTATCTCAAAAACCAGAGAACCAAAAGAATCTCAGTGTAGTTTTGATTTGCATTTCCCTAATAGCTAGGAATATAGAGCATTTTTTCATGTGTTTATTGGCCATTTGTATTTCCTCTTTTAAGAAATGTCTGTTCAGTTATACTGCCCACTTATTTATTGGATTGTTACTGTGGTGTTTAATTTCTTTCTTTTTTTTTTTTTTTTTTTTTTTTTTTTTTTTTTTTTTTGTGTTTTTTTTTTTTTTTTTTTTTTTTTTTTTTTTTTTTTTTTTTTTTTTTTTTTTTTTTTTTTTTTTTTTTTTTTTTTTTTTTTTTTTTTTTTTTTGTGTGTGTGTGTGTGTGTGTGTGTGTGTGTGTGTGTGTGTGTGACAGGGTCTTGCTCAGTTACGCAGACTGCCTCTGGTCTTGTGATCCTCCTGCCCCTGCCTCCCGAGTCACTGGGCTTACAGGCGTGCGCCACCACACCTGGCGGTATTTAATTTCTTGAGTTCTTTATGTATTCTAGAAATTAATCCTCTGTCAGATGTGTGGGATGCAAAGATTTTCTCTCATTCTGTGGGTATCCCCCTTTACTCTATTAATTGTTTTCTTTCCTATACAGAGGCATTTATGTAATCCCATTTGTTGATTCTTGGTGCAGTTTCCTAGGCAATTGGAGTTTTCTTAAGGAAGTACTTGCCTATACCTGTATGTTGGAGTGTGTTTCCTATCCTTTCTTCTAGTAGTATTAAGGTTTCCAGTTTTATGTTGAGGTCCCTGATCCATTTTGAGCTGATTCTTGTGCAGATTGAGAGGTGTGGGTATACTTTCATTCTTCTACATCAGTTTCTCCAGTACCAGTTTCCCCAGTACCATATCCAGTTTCCCCAGTACCATTTGTTGAAAAGTCTATCTTTTCTTCAATGTATGCCTTTGGCTCCTTTTTCAAAGATTGGGTGGCTGTAGTTGCATGGATATATATCTGGATCTTCTGTTCCATTGATTTTCATGCTTGTTTTTGTGCCAGTACCAAGGTATTTTTGCCATTATGGTCCCGTGGTATAGTTTGGAGCCAGGTATTGTGATGCCTCCTGCATTCTTTTTGATACTTAAAGTTATTTTGGCTATACTCAGTCTTTTGTTATTCCATACAGATTTTAGGATTGTTTTTTCTATTTCTGTGAAATATGTTATTGGAATTTTGATGGGGATTACATTAAATTTGTAGATTGCTTTTGGTAATATAGCCATTTTCACAATATTAATTCTTCTGATCCATGAGCAAAGGAGATCTTTCCATCTTCTAGTGTCTTCTGTGATTTTTTTTCTTTATTGTTTTGAAGTTTGCATTGTAGATCTTTAAGGTCTTTGGTTAGATTGATTCCTAAATATTTAATTATTTTGTGGACCGTTGTGAATGGGATTGTTGTTTTGATATCTTTCTCTTCCTATTTGCTATTGATGTAAAGGAAGGCTACTGATTTTTGAGTGTTAATTTTGTATCCTGCTACTTTGCTGAAGGAGCTAATACCTCTAAGAGTTTTCTAGTAGAATTTTTAGGATCCTTTAGATATGGGATAATGTCATCTGTGAACAGGGATAATTTGACCTCTTCTTTCCCTATTTGTGTTCCTTTTATTTCTTTCTCTTGCCTGGTTTCCCTGGCTAGAACTTCAATCTCAGTGTTGAATAAGAGAGGAGAGAGTGGACATTCTTGTCTTGCTCCTGATCTTAGAGGGAATGCTTTCAATTTTTCCCAATTTAATATAATGTTGGCTATAGGTTTGTCATATATGGCCTTTATGATGTTGAGAAATGTTCATTCTGTTCCTAGTTTCTTCAGGACTTTTATCACGAAGGGATGTTGAACTTTGTGAAAAGCTTTTCAGCATCAATTGAGGTGATCATGTAATTTCTGTTTCTTGATATGTTGAATTACATTAATTGATTTGCATTTGTTGAACCAGCCTTGCATGTGTGGAATGAAGCCCACCTGATTGTGGTGTATGATCTCTTTTAATGTGTTGCTACATTTAGGTTGGGCTGGGATTTAGCTCAGTTGGTAGAGCACTGAGCTACAGTCTCTGAGGTCCTGAGTTCAATTTCCAGCACCGCAAAAATGGGAGAAGGACGTGGCAATCTACTCCTAAAGCAATCCCAAAACAATCAGCCATTGAAAACCCTATGAGGGTTGCTATGAGTGGGACATGACTTGACGGCACCTAGCAACAACAACATGTATTAAGGAATTTATCCATTTCTTATATTTTCATTTTTTGGGTGGCATACACCCTCTCAAAGTAGTCTCTACTTCATTGGTATCAGTTGTTACGCCCTCTTTTCATCTCTAATTTTATTAATTTGGACCTTCTCTCTTTTTTTGGTGAGTTTGGATAAGGGAGTGTATATCTTTCCAAAGAACCCACTCTTGGTTTCATTAATTTTTTTGTATTGTCCTTTTAGTCTCTACTTCCTTAATCTCTACCTTGATCTTAATGACTTTTTGTGTGTGTGTGAGTTCTGGAGTTGGCTTGTTGCTGTCTTTCTAGGTATTACTATTAAGTTATTTAATTGTGCCTTCCCTGTCTTTTTTGTGGGCACTCATGGCTATGAATTTCCCTTGTAGAACTGTTTTTGCTATATCGTATAGATTTTGATAGGTTGTGTTTTCATTATCATTTGACTGAAGGAACTTTTTAATTTCCTTTCTGATTCCTTCAATGAGTCACTGATCATTCAGAAGTGTGTTATTTAATCTCCATGTATTTGTAACTTTTTGTGGTTTTCCTTGCTTTTGACTTCTAGTTTTATTCCACTGTGATCTGATAAGGTACAGGGGATGATTTCAATTTTTTTTTTGTATTTGTTAAGGGTATTTTTCCATGTGGTGCTGAGAAGATTGTGTATTCTGCCTCTGTTGGATGGAATATTCAAGACATTTGTAAGGTCTAGTTGGTCTGTGGTGTTGTTTAAGTCCATCACATCTTTGTTGGTGAGGTCTCCCATAATTATTGTGTCTGGACCTATGTGTACCTTTATTGTCAGTAAGGTTTGTTTTATGAAGTCCTGGTTTTATTCCTTTTATTAATGTAGTGACCATCTTTGTCTCTTCTGATTAGTTTGGGCTTGAAGTCAAGTTTGTCAAAAATCGGTATAAGTACTTCTGCTTGTTTTGGTTTCTACATGCCTGGTATATTGCTTTCTAGCCTTTTATTTTCAGTCTATTTTGGTCTTTGTGGATGAGATGAGTCTCTTGAATCCCACTATCAAGGGTTTTTGTTTTTAATCAAGTTGACCAATTGGTGCTTTTGAATGGTGAATTAAGACAATTTACATTTATAGTAAATATTAAGAAGAACTTAGTATTCTGCATCGTTATATTGGTTGTTTCTCCTCTTTGGTTCTTGATTAGCTGGTTGCTGGTTGTGTTCATTGATTCCTCTCATTCTTTATTCCTTTGGTCTTGCATTTGGGCTTGTCTTCTATGTGTAGTATTTCTTTAAGAATCCTCTGCAATGCTGGCTTGGTGTTCATGAATTGCTTAAACTTGTAAATATCATGGAAAGTCTTAATCTGTCTATCTATTTTAAAAGATAACTTTGCAAGCTGGGCGTGGTGGCGCTCGCCTGTAATCCCAGCTGCTCTGGAGGTAGAGGCAGGAGGATCACAAGTTAGAGACCAGAGGCAATCTGCGTAACTTAGCAAGACGCTGTCTCAAAAAGTAAAAACAAACAAACAAAAAAATGGGCTGGGGGTGCAGCTCAGTGGTCCAGCACTTGCAGAGCATGCAAGCGCGAGGCCCTGGGTTCAACCCTCAGTACTTTAAAAAAAAAAAAAGATAACTTTGCTTGGTATAGTGATCTTGATTGGCAGTTATTTGTTTTCAGGACTTGAAAAATGTCTGACCATGCTTTCCTTGCCTTTAGGATTAATAATGAGAAGTCAGCTGTTATTCTGATGAATTTGCCTTTGTTGAGTGAGTTGACCTTTCTGTCTTGCAGCCTTTAAAATAATTTCTTTTTACTGTGGAGAGGTTCTGTTCTGGTCTACTCTATTTGGAGTTCTGAGTACCTCTGTGATTTGTGTGTCTGTTTCTTCTCTTGGCTTTGGGAAGTTTTCAGCTATTATTTCATTAAATAGACTTGCTACACTGCTAGTTTTAGTTTCTGCTCCTTCTTCAACCCCCTCTATTCATAGATTACTTTTCTTCATTTTATCAAAGATTTCTTGAAAGTATTGGTCATATTGCTTCATCTTTTTATCCTTCTTGATATCTGAATAGGTAAGCTATTCAGCTTTTTCTTCAGCCTCTGAAATTCTGTTTTCTGCTTCATCCAATCTGGATACATTAGATTCTACTGTCACTTTAAACTGATTGACTGTATTTTGTTTATCCAGAATTTCTGTTTGGTTCTTTTTCAGGATCTCAATTTCTTTGCTGAATTTTTCATTTAAGTTAGATACTTTTTTGTCCAGTGTTTCAATTTCCTTCATCTGTTTGGTTGTGGTATCATTGAGGCCTTTTAACATGTGCAGACTTCTAAATTCTTTTTCTGGCATTTCTAGCATCTGGGTGTTAGTTTCATTTGTCGAAGGACTGTGGTCCTTAGGGGACTTTTTCATCTTGCCTTTTCATATTTCATGTGGTTCTGGGTTGGGTTTTGGGCATTCCTTAGTTTGGTTACTAGTACTCTATATAATTAAGGTTAGCCTTTGTTTAATGCCTTCTCTTTTGAGATCTTGGTCCCCATAATCACTCAGAGCATGGCAAGTGTTCGGCTCCTAAAGTAATAAGCTTTGTGTGAACTCACTTTTATACTTATGGTTAATCTTATTTGAGGCCAGGTGCTCTTTAAAAAGAAACCTATGGGAGAGGATTAAGAGGGATATCGATGGATAGGTTTTGAGCGTAAATATTGATTATAGTATAGATATTAATGGCAGAATGATGACAATCTGATAAACAGGTGCAGGGGACAAAAACAGGATAAGATAGAGTGAGGAAGAAGAATAAGCAGAAGAAGGAGTGTTGGAGTATGAGTGAGAAAAGAGTAGGTAAATTATAAATCTACTAATTCCTTATACATATCATCATACTTGTTTACACAAACATCGTAGGAGGTATAGTAGATGCTAGGGTAGGAGATGACCTGTTTTAGTTTTGATACATTTGGGAAGTATTGATAGAATTATTATTACTTAAGTGGGGTAACTTAGAATAATGGTTAAAAATTAACACCAGTGAGAAGGATAAAGAAAAATATCAGAGTCTAAACCAGACGAGGGAGAAAAAAATACTGAAGACAAGAGCAGTGTGTAAAACAAAAGAGAGACCAAAGCAGAGCAGGAGTAAAGCAATAAAAAGCCAAGAGATCCAAAACAAAAAACACACAAACAAAAGAAATGGAAGAAAGAGAAGAAAAAATAAAGAAAAACAAAAAATGTTCACTCCAAGATAGACCAGCCAGCTCTGACTGGTTGAAGCTAGATGTCAGTCACCCAGTTCCTTCTGAGTCCCACCTGTCCTTAGGATGTTGCCAAATTGCAGATGCAGTATTAGCTCCCCAGTGCAATTCCAGGTCAGTTCTCAGAGTGGGTTTGTGCCCTCCAACTCCCTCCACACAGCTGTGGGTGGATCCCACTCTGGGCCCTCTGTCCCATGGACTGCCCTGCTCTCCTTGTCTGCTGACTCACTAGCACTCCGGTGCTGCGCTGCTAGAGATTGCACCACAGGATGCTACACAGCATTCAACTGTGCACTCTTTTCTCTCCCTCCTCCCAAGTGTTCACAGCCTAAATGACGGGGTCTGTGTTGTCTGCAGCAGCAATCTGTGGCCACGCTGTGGATGGGAGACCTGGGACGACTGTCCTTCTGGGGGGTATCTGGCTGTGGCCCATTCCTCCTGGTGAGTTAGAAGCCAACCAGGACTGTTTGTTCCTTAGCTGATTAGTCTGGCCTCAGAGTAACCCCAGGCACTTCTCCCTTCCTAAACCCACTAAGCTTCTCCATCTTTGGAGTCTGTTTTCTGCACGGCTATGCATTTGGGTCTTTCTGCCCGACACAGCCATAGTCAGTTCACCAGTTCATTCTTTCCAGGTCTGCTGCACAGCACGGGAGCCCAGGGCAGGCTACATAGGAGTTCTATGCAGTTGGGCTAAGGCCCCCTCACCAGTAGCCCAAGAGTGAGCCATACTCACTTCATAGCAGATGGCGCTAATATCGCAGGATTACATGAGTTGCCGGTGTCCCAGCTGCAGGTGCTGCTTTGTGGGTGACTGCCATGAATCCACTACTCTAACAGGGATGGGTGATAGGGGTTAGCAGTGCAAAAACAGGAGAAGGAGATTGTGGGTCGCTATCTGCCGCTGGACTCGCTCCAGCCACTAAAGATCCGCTGGCTGGCTGGCAAGCATTGCTTGAGAGCCGCACTACCTGGAAAGGAGGTTTACACCCAAGGCCACTCTGGAAGCCTTGAGAAAGGCAGGTTCAGAGATTTACACCCAGGGCAGATCCTCGCTTCTTGGCTCCAAAGCACTACTCAGACTCTGTGTGTTAGGCAGCTCTTTACTGGAGCTCTCTCACTTGGGTCAGTGGCATGGACCCTTTCTTTTTACATGGTCAATGGTGTGGACCCTGAGTGCCCTGTGCACTGGGCTTATATAACCTTCAGGGACTAATCAGAGACTGCCACGTATTAAGGGGTGAGTGGTTCAGGTGGGAGACACAAATGGGGCATCAAAAGGGGAACCAATCATGGAATGTTCCTTAATAGGCCAGTGGGGAGCCTTTGGGTAATTGAAGAGTGGCCCATCAGGTGTCTAGGGGTCTGAGGAGGGGAGTTGGACGCTAGAGCCATCTTGGCAAGCTCCATGCCCGAAAATCCCCAGATGTAGGGCAGAGGTTACTGCCCTGGGAACAAGTCTCAGACCTCCAGGCACAGGCCAGATAGGCCCAAGGCAAGCTGCCTCTCTAGGCTGCATCCCTACAGGAGATGGCAATCCACTCCTGAAGCAATCCCAAAACAATCAGCCATTGAAATTGCTATGAGTCAGACACAACTCAAAAGCACCTAATAACAACAACAGTGAGGATGGAAGCAACAGAGTATGCTTTCAGGTGTGCCCTTGCCACTGTCTATCCCTTTTCCTACCAACATGGGGCTGTTCAAAAGAAGCACTACTGTGGCTGTAGACTCACCTATGACTGGAATTCCCTGAATTATGAGCTGGCTGGCATACTGGTCCCATTTTTTTTTTTTTTAATATGATGGAGAATCTGTTCTGCATGTGCCATACTCTGGCTTTTCTGAGAGCATTCGGGTCAGTAAGCACAGTCCACCAAGGATTTTCCTTCCACTTTTGGTTCCTGAGGTGGCGTCCCTTTGGTTTTTTAGGATTGCCTACTCTCTCTTGGATTGGGGGATAATTCCTCTGCAGTGGTACCCAGTTGAAGCAACTGCTACAGCCGGTCCCCTTTGTATCTTCGCACTAGGTGTTTTTGCTGCTGTTTTGTTTTATTTTGTTTTTTGTTTCTCTGCTGGAAGAACAACTTGTTTTCCAAATAGTTATAGCAGCTCCCACAAAATTTCTCTGTTCAGAATAGACTCTCTTTCATTATGTCCCTAACTCTTGTTTTTCTCACAGCATATCTGCTTTTACTCCACCATCTTAACCAGAACTCTCAAAAAATTTTTTCCATAAATTTAGTATAACCTAGACGTACATTATTTATAAAGCTTACAGTAGTATATGATAATGTCCTAGGTCTTTATGTTCACTCACTCACTTGCCAAGAGCAGTGGTAAGAGCCCTATACAATGGTGCAACTTTCCATATGTTATACCATAGTTGTACTGTACATTTTCTGTGTTTAGCTACATAAATATTTCTTGTTAAAATTGCCTACAGTCTTCAGTACAGGAATGTGCTGTATAGGTTGGAGCCTAGGAACAACAGGCTATACCTTATAGCCTAGGTATTGTAGTAGGCTATGCCATCTAGGATTTTACACTCTTGATGTTTGCACAATGATGAAATCACTTAGTAACACATTTCTCAGAACATGTCTCCATGATTGTTGTTGTTAGGTGCTGTCGAATTGTATCCAATTCATAGCAAACCTATGTACAACAGAATGAAACACTCCTTGATTCTGTGCTGCGCACATGATCTTTTTTTGTTTAACTCCATTGTTGCAGACACTGTGTCAATCCATCTAGTTGAGGGTTTTCCTTTTTTGTTGTTGTTGACACGTCACTCCTACAAACATGATGTCCTTCTCCAAGGATCATTCCCTCCTAACAACACATCCAAAATATGAAAGATGCAGTTTAGCCATCTTAGCTTCCAAAGCACACTCTGATTGCCCTTCTAAGACAGACGTCTTGGTTCTTTTTGCAGTCGATGGTATATTGAATATTTATCTCTAGCACCATAATTGAGAAGCATCAATTCTCCCATCTCCCTCATTCAATGTCCAGATTTCACAACCATATGATGCAACTGAAAATACCATAGCATGAGTAGGCACACCTTTGTCTTCAACGTGACATCTTTACTTTTCAGCACTTTAAAGAGGTCTTTTGCAACAGCTTTTCCCAGTGCAATGCATCTTTTGATTTCTTGACTGCTGCTTCTGTGGGTATGAATTGTAGAAACAAGTAAAGCAAAATCTTGCACATCCTCCATCTTTTCTCCATTTATCATGAAATTGCTTACTGACCCAGTTGTAAAGATTTTTGTTTTGTTGATGTTAAGGTGTAATCCATACTGAAGGCTACGTTCTTTGATCTTCATCAGTAAATGTTTCAAATCCTCTTCACTTTCAGCAAGCAGAGTTGTGTCATCTGCATTACACAGGTTGTTGTGAGTCTCTCTCCAATCATGATGCCCCATTCTTCTTCATAAACTCGTTTTTCAGATTATTTTCTCAGCATAGAGATTGAAGGTATACAGTGAAAGGATATAGCCCTGACACACACATTTCTTGACTTTAAACCAGGCATTGATTCCTTGTTCTGTTTGGACAACTGCCTCCTGGTTCCATGTACAGACTCCTCATGAGTACAATTAGGTGCTCTGGTATTCCCATTCTTCACAATGTTATCCATAATTTATTGTGATCTACACAGTCAAATGCCTTTGCACAGTCAATAAAGCATAGATGGTAGACATCTTTCTGGTTTTCTCTGCTTTTGGCTAATATTCAGCTGACATCAGCAATGATGTTCCTGGTTCCACATCTTCTCCATCATTAAGAAATCTATTATTGTATCATGAACCTCAAATCATTTTTAAATATGAAATAAATGCCAAATTATGCACACACCATATGGATAGATAGCCGTAGATACATACATCTTTACTATTCTGACAAAAGGGACAGTCTTGAACTAAGAACTTTGTAAGCCACCCCAAACATTTACTCGGTGCAGAAAATATAGGTAGAGGAGGTGGGAGAAGCAGTCCCTCTTCATACAAAATTAATGTAAAAGGGAAATCATGAAAAACAAAACCTTTTGGTTAATGAAAGTTCTTCCCCACAACTAACTATAAAACAGAAGAAAACTGTAGTTATCTGCCACAGACCAGCTGCAGCCTAGATAGAATCCAGGGTTTCCCAAAGGCAGATGAGGAGTCTGTGGTAGGTAACAGACACAGCAACTTGGAGGCAGTGTGAATCTGTTCCGTTTATTTCCAGATAGCCCAGCCTTTTTATACAGAATTACAATTCACTATATCTTATGAGAGGTCAGAAAAAAGACAAGGAAGTTGGTAGCATTGATGGATTACATCAAAGTTTTGTCAACAATCACTAGATTAAATTGTCACATGAGTGTCAGGTGGTGATCAAAGTGGGAGATGTGTTTTCTTTAAAGAGATAAACCAAGACACCTGAGCATCTATATCTCCTGTAACAATTAACTATTCTTAACTTTATGCAGGAATTTAGGGTGGTTAACTGTCACCTGTGTGTCACCCCATTGAGTCCATTATTATGACAAACAGGCGCTTTATCTTATCAGAATGATTTGTTTACTATAGAGCTGATGGTACAAATGCTGTTGGAAGTCATTCAGAAATTTCCCGCTCAAGAAAGCCTGAGGCTAGTCAACTCCCAATCTGAATTAGCATTGCCCACAGAGCCAGAAGATTATATATTTTTCATTAATAGTTCCCAGAAATCTACAATAGTGACCAATTAAAATTTAAGAAAAAGAAAAGAGGTTCCAAGTCCTTTTCCATGAAGAGACCTTCTTTTTGGAGGTACTATTCCCTTTTCAGAAGACTTTCCCTCCGAGGCTAGGAGTACTCCTCCCCTTTCGGTGGACTTTCCTTCCAATGCCTTAAAGGTACTCTTCCTCATGTGGGGACTCTGTCCACCCATCATGAGTGGATCTGGACCCAGCAGTTATCCTCTTAACTGAATTAAATAGCCTCAAATAAAGAAATGAATAAAAATTTAAAAGCTATAACACATGAGAGGTGATGTCTACAAGATGGTGGAATAAGGGATCACCCACTCATATATCCCACTACAATAGTAGGAATTCTAGATCCACCCACTCGGAAAAGTATCTTTGTCGTAGCCTCAGGATTTAGGTAGGAAGCTATGCAACTGTAGTGGAGCCTAAGATGTAGGAGGGTTGTTCTAAGAGGGCAGACCAACAGTGAGGTGGCAGACACACCAATTGGGGTTCCTGGGTTCAAACCCAGAAATAACCCTGTTCCCCTAAAGGCCTTACTACAACCCCATTTGGTCTTGAGCCTACAACCAAAACTATCCTCCAAGGTGTCCAGGATGAATCTCACATACACACTAGGGCCTTGGCAGAGAGGCTTGTCTGCCCTGACATTGGTAGTGGCAGTAGACATAAAAGTTGCCATGTTGCTTGGCTCTAGCCCCTCTTAGCTATGTTCTCAGTTTAGTACTACTCACACAAGGATCCAGAGGGAGACATGCCTATATCTCACAGTCTGGCATTTACCTGTCCATCAGAACTTCCGTGATAGGCTTGCCAGTCTCCATCCCACAGAAGAGCCTGAGGTTGCCCACTCTCAGCTCCAATCTATCTCATTGCAGTCAAGGAAATATCCTGTCTCTGTGAAGAATTTCTGGGAGATACATGCCTATCTGGGCAACTAGGATAGACTCATCCATCACTGTCTCACAGCAGATACTGAGGGGGCCTAGTCTCAGCTCTGGCCTCTCTTGCTGCATTCAAGGGAGGGAACTGCTGGGGCCAAGGCAGGGCCGGTGCATAGCTGGGCCATCAGGCTTCTGGGCTTAAGTCCCTAGCAAGCTTTCCCACATACCCTAGGTAACCTTCTTGAGTCTTCCCCAAGTCCATGTAGCTAGGCTATGCTGACAAGACCTTGGATTCTTTATAAGACTCATGTAAAACCTGGGCTGAAATGGCTGCAGTGGTCACAGGCTTGGAAAATACAAATCAGTCTGTTTAGAACTTCTGGACAGGCCTAATGAGGAAATATGAACACAAACAAAGCCAGACTGCAGAGACTGAAATAAATACCTAACTCTTCAATGAGCAGGCATCGTGTCACATCCCAAACCATCAAGAACAAATTAGAAAGCCAGGCACAGTGGTGCGCACCTGCAATTCCAGCAACTTGGGAGGCAGAGGCAAGAGGATTGTGAATTTGAGGCCAGAGGCATCCTGTATAACTTAGCAAGACCCTGATTCAAAAATGAAAAATAAAAAAAGAGCTGAAGGTGCAGCTGAGTGGTAGAGCATTTGCGAAGTATGTGCAAGGCCTTAGGCTCAACCTCCAAGTCCCACCTCCCCGCTGCCAAAACACAAAGAACAAGCAGAGAACTATGACCTCACCAAACAGAAAAATGACCATAATTAATTTGCCAATGACTGACCCCAGAAGGATAGAGATATGTGATCTGTAAGATGAAAAATTCAAAAGAACAATTTTAAGGAAGCTTAGCAAAGAAAACAGAAACAGTTCATAAATTGGTCTTCTAAAACATTTGTATCATTTTATAGCCATACCAGCCGTGAGAATTCCAAGTATCCCACATTATTGAGACACTTGGTCTTGTCAGTCTTCTTTATTTTAGCCATCCCTATTTAGCATGTAGTTACATTTCACTAAGGTTTTACATTTTGCATTTCTCCGATGACTAATGATGTCGAACCCTTCTCAAGTTTATTGGGCCCTTGGATGTCTTTTGTGACATGTCTGTACAAGTCTTTTGCCCATTTTAAAATTGAGTTGTCGCTGGACATGGTGGCTCATGCCTGTAATCCCAGCACTTTAGGAGATGGAAGCAGGAGGATCGCAGATTCAAGGCCAGAGGCAGCCTGTGTAACTTAGTGAGACCCTGTCTCAATTTAAAATAAAAATAAAAAAGTGCAGTTCAGTGGCTGAGCTCTTGCAAAGTATGTGAGAGGTCCTGGGTTCAGCACCCCAGTACCACAAAAGTAAATAAAATAAAATAAAATTGTCTTTTTCTTATTAATTTTGTATCACATGTTTTCTGAATACGAGTCTTTTGTCAGACATTGTATGTACTGTGAATATTTTCCCCCAGTCTGTAGGTTGCCTTTGTACTTTTTTAAATGGCATCTTTACATGAGCCAGAGTTCCTAGACAAGAGTAGTTAATGGTGTAACTAATATAGTGTATATTCTCAAATCCAACCCATACCTTTTGTACAGTTTTAGAACATCTGTTTTTGTAGCCCCCTAAAACACATTAGATTTGAGAATATATGGTACTATCCATGTGTTACTAATAACATGGGTTTTCTATTGCTACTGTAACAAAGTCCTACAAATTCTGTGGCTTAAAACAATACAGATTTATCATACTACAATTATGTAGGTTAGAATTCTGACACAGGTCACACTGGGCTAAAAGATGTCAACAGGGTTGTGTTCCTTTCTGGAGTCTCTAGGGGAGTCATTTTCTTTGTTTTTTAAGCTTCTAGTGCTGTTCACATCCCTTGACTCAGAGCTGTCTTACTCCATCTTCAAAGCTGATATCTTTGCATCTCTCTAACCATTCTTCTGTAGTCATGTCACCCTGGAATCTGACCTCAGATAGAGTTTGCTTTGAACGTCAAGTGATTAGTTGTTGTTATGTGCTGTCGAGTCAGATCCAACTCATAGTGACCCTATGTACAATAGAATGAAGCACTACTATACACTGTGCCATGCACACAATCTTTTTATGTTTGAGGCCATTGTTGCAACTACTGTGTTACTTCTCACTTTGACTTGTGATACATCAGCACCTGGAGGTCCCAGGGCCTTTACTCCATTCCCAACATTAAAGTTGACTCTACTTTCAGAAGGCAACTCTTTCCCAATCATCTTTTGAATGCCTTCCAACCTAGGGGGCTCATTTTCCAGCACTATATTTGACAGTGCTTCTCTGCTATTCATAGGGTTTTCAATGACTAGTAGTTTGGGGAGTGAGCTGCTGGGTCCTTCTCCCTAGTCTGTCTTAGTCTGGAAGCTTAGCTGAATCCTACCCACTGTGGGTGACCCTTCTGGTATCTGAGGTACTGGTGGTATGGCTTTCATCATCATAGCAACCTGCAAGCCCACAGAGCACAAGCTGACAGACACATGGGGGCAAGTGATTAGGCACACTTTAATAATCAAGGTTTATCTCCCTATCTCAGTGTCCTTAACTTAATCACACTAGCAAAGTCATTTTGCCATTTAAAGTAATACAATCACAGGTTCTGAAGTTAGAATGTGAACATCTTTGGAGACCATCATTCTATGTGCCACACTAATGTAGTTACTACTATAGCACATTAATTACTAAACAAGTTTGGTAGCCAACTGCTAATAATTTAGAAGCATCTTTGTTGGAAGCAGGAAGGGAGAAAGTAATCCAGAATACATTGATAAAGACTAATATAGAATATTCAGGGGTGTGTGTGTGTGTGTGTGATTATTATAAGGTTATATACTACTAGGTAAGTGGTAGATTAGAAAATAAATTGATTAATTCCTTTGAGGGTAGATAGGGAACAATTCAAAAGTTCTTTTTAAATGCTCTAAATGACTTCTCTTCAGTATACTTGTTAGGGTACCTCTCCAAAGCTCATGCTTTTAATCACTGTGCCATATGCTTTTCTTATATGATAATACATTTTGTTTTTGTTTTAAGTGCTAATTTTGCCTGGAAAGCTAGTATGCATGCCTTGGAAATTGTAACTGGCATCATTTTAGCAACAGCAAAACACTAAACAGTCTAGCTAAGTACCTACATTTAAAAATAATCACATATTATGCCATTAATGGGCTGGGATTTAGCTCAGTTGATAGAGTGCTGCGCTGCAGTCTCTGAGGTCCCAAGTTTGATTCCCAGCACCGCAAAAATGGGAGAAGGGCCTGGCAATCCACTCCCAAGGCAATCCTGAAACAGTCAGCCATTGAAAACCCTATGAGGGTCATTATGAGTGGACACCGACTTGACGGCACCTAACAACAACAACAACAGCAACATGCCATTAATGCCTTTAGCTCTATACAAATGTGGCCTTCTTTGTTTCATTTATTCTAGGTCCCTTGATATGCATGAAGGTAAAACTATAATGTTATTTAAAAGGAACTTAAAGTAATCATTGTACTTTTAAGTTTCTGTCAAGCAAATAAGCAAACTTGCTTCCAAAATGTAATGACTATGTACGTGATTCTTTTCATAGCTTGAGTTGTAGCTGTTGTTAGATGTGCTCAAGTCAGTGTCCAACTCATAGTGACCCGCGGTACAATAGGTGAAACAGTATTGTTAGTGCTTCTCTGCTATTCATAGGGTTTTCAATGACTGTTTTTTGGGAGTGGGTTGCCAGGTCCTTCTCCCAAGCCTATAGCATCTGGTATTCCGAGGGAGTCTCCCATCCAAGTACTAACCAGGCCCAACCCTGCTTAGCTTCTGAGATCTGACGGGATAGGATGCCACAGGGCTATAGCTGCATAACAAATATTATCCTTATTTTATAGCTGAGGCATAGGAGTCTCAAGGAAATTTAAGCAACTTTCTCAAGTAGATAAATAATAAGTGATAAATCTAATGATTAACTTAAGTCTGGTTCCCAAACCTTTGCACCCTATTTTCATTATGATCAGATATGTCAAAATAAATGTTTATCAGAGAATATCTGTGTGCTGTTGTAACCTTGAAATATTTTGGCTGTTAGTTTGCAAAAACACTTTAATCAAGAGGCTCCAACTGAATAAAATTCTATTACATGCTGGAGAGACTTAAAACTGTGGCCATGTCTTGTGGCTCATTCCTATAACCCTAGTGACTATAATCCCAGCAACTACACTCAGCAACTTGGAAGGCTGAGGCAAGAGGATTGCAAGTTTGAGGCCAGAGGCAGCCTGTACAATTTAGCAAGACCCTGTCTCAAAATAGAAAAGGAAAAGGGGGCTGGGAGTACACCTCAGGCTAGAGCATTTGCCTAACTCGTGTGAGACCCTGTGTTCAACCCCTCAGTACTAGAAAAAGAAAACAAAAACAAACAAAAAACCTTGGTGAAGTATTGGGAATGTGAACATCTAAGTAGAAGATGCAGATGGTACCTTCACCTCCTTATTCCAATTCCATTCATTACTATTTTGACTATATCTGTCTTCACTTTGGATTTAGGCATATGGAGAAACATGTCCCTGTTGTTTTATGAAATGCCCTGGATAATTTCTACAAATATAAATTTTATATTAATTTTGAACAAACAAATTAAATGAAGCTATTTAAGTGAAACATGACAAAATATTGGCTAAAAAAGTCACCCTGATATTAACCAAATGTTTTAGTCTCCATGTAACTGAATTAATCAGTTCCCATGCAAGAATAAAAGCTAAAATGTTTAGATTCTTTTATAGTTATCTCAAGAATTTCTAATTTTTATATATTAAGGACCAGTTGATGCTGTTTTATTTTCAACCTGTGACATTTGTTTCTTTGACTTAAATAATTGAACTTTCCACTCTTGAATTTCTTATTTGTGGTGATTCGGGTTATTTGGATACTTTCTCAGAAAATATACTTTTTTTTTTTTTTTTTTTTTTTTTGGTACTCAGGGGGCTGACCCCAGGTCCTCATGTTTACTTTGCAAGTGCTCTGCCACTGAGCTGCACCCCTAACCCTTCTTTTATTTTTTAATCTTGGGACAGAGTCTAAGTTATACAGGCTGCTTCTGACCTCAGACTTTTGATCCTCCTGTCTCTATCTCCCAAGTTGCTAGGATTATAGGCATGTGCTACTGTGCCCAGTTTATGCACCTCTTGATAAAGTGAATGTATCAGTAGTGGAAACTGGTTTGCTAAATTTCACCTGTGTTCTCCAGCATTTTGTCTTTAAATGAAATAGCGTATTTGAAAATCTCTGTTCCTTGGCAGATTGGTCCTAATCTGGAGTTTGCCTTGCTAGCTTCATCTCCCACAACTCTTCTACATTTATCGCACAATTTAGCTACATCAAACTGCATGCCATTTTTAGTGCCATGTGTGTTTTAAGCCTGCAGCTGTAGCACTGTGGCATCTGATCCTGTCAGATCTTGAAAGCTAAGTAGGGTCAGGCCTGGTTAGTGCTTGGATGGGAGATCGCCTGGGAACACCAGATACTGTAGGCTTGGGAGAAGGACCCGGCAACCCACTCCCAAAAATCAATCCGCCATTGAAAACCGGATGAATAGCAGAGAAGCACTGACAATGGTGTTTCTCCTGTCGTACGTAGGGTTGCCATGAGTTGGACACCGACTCGACAGCACCTAACAATAACAATGTATTTTAACATCTCTGCCTTTAAGGTCCGTTGTCTGGTAAAGGCTGCATGTCTCTTTATCTAGAAAGCCTTCCTTTAAACCTCCTTCAGACCTGGGGAATGTTTTTTTTTTTTTTTTTTTTGGCCTGGAAAAAAAAAAATATATATATATATATTAATAAATAGCCAGGCTCTGTGGCACAATCATGTATCACTGCAACTCAAGAGGCTGAGTCAGGAGGATTGTGAGTTTTGAGGCCAGAGGCAGTCTGCACAATTTAGTGAGACCTTATTTCAAAATAAAAAATAAAGAAAGGGGCTTGAGGGGTAGCTCAGTTGTAGAGCACTTGCCCAGCATGTGTGAGGCTCTGGATTCAACCCCCACAGGATTGTAACAAGGCAAAACAACTTGTTCAGTCTTCTGCTAGGTTGGCCCCTTTCTATGCTCGAACTAAACTGGATACAATGCATATCTTTATCACTGCATGCTGTAATTACCTGTGTACTTTCTGACTTTCCCCTACTATACCTTAGTAGTTAGAGGGAAAGTGGCAGGATATGAGGTTGGAAAGATGTAGACAGGGGCAAGATCACACAGGGTCTTACCCTAAGCCAGGGAAGAGTCTCTGTTTTATTCTATAAGCAGTAGGAAGACAATGGACTACTTTAAACAGGAAAATGACATGTCCCTTTGTTTGCATATTTGTGTGTGTGTATGATTCTTTTTAAGGAAATGAGTTTTTATGCCAGGCACTGTGGCATATGCCTGTAATTCCAGCTACTCAGGAGGCTGAGACAGGAGGATCACAGGTTCACTGCCAGAGACAGACTATGCAATTTAGCGAGACCGTATCAGAGAGAGAGAGGAGAAAGAGAGAAAAAAGAGAGGGAGGAAGGAAGGAAGGAAGGAGGGAGGGAGGGAGGGACGGAGGGACGGAGAGGGAGATTGAAAGAGAGGGAAAGAGAGAGAGAAAAGAAATGGGTTTTTGCTATGTTACCCAGGCTGGCCTGGAACTTCTAGACTCAAGCAGCCTCTTGCCTCACTCCCCTGGAAACTGGAGCTGGAGGTCTGCCCCACTTTATCTGGCTTTGTTTACATTTTTGAATGATAACCTAGCTGCTCTGTAGAGAGTAAATTGATGGACAGTAAGAGTACAGGTGGAGAATCCAGTTAGTAGAAGCTATCACAGTGGTCCAAGTGAGAGGTAATAATGACTTAATTAGGATGGCCCTTTAGACTGGGGAGAGAAGTGGGTGACTGAGGACATATTTTTGAGGTAGTACTTATAGGACTCATTCATGCAGGTTTTTTGGTTTGAGCAACTCAGATGGGGAAGGCTAAAAAAAAGATTTGGAGAGAAGGTCTGGCATTCTGTCTTGATTCTGTTGAGTTTGAAGTGCTTATGAGACATTAAACAAAGAGTCAAGTAGTGACCTGGATATGTGAGGTTGCAATTTAGAGGTGCCTTAGGCATCATTGTCCTAAAGCTGGTAGTTAAAATGGGACTATATGAGATCGTTTAAGGGAGTGCATGTAGAGAGAGGAGAGCACAAGAGGATTGACACAAAAATACAGTGCATCACTCAGTGCAGACTCTGAAGTGAAGACATGTTTTAATTGGTACATATTTAAAATTTAAATATTTTTAATTAGTTGCCCACATTTGAAAATTGACAGAATTCACATGCAAATCCAGATCTCTGCCTTCTTGTGAATAATTAAAAAGATTCCAACTTCTCTAAACCTATATTTCTGCACAGTAACAATTAGCCTGAGCTATTCTTTTTAGTAGATGGCCTGTGCAGATGGCTACAGTCTCTACATTGTTCTTTTCTTTTTTCATCTCACTTAGCCTGTTTCACTCAAATACATCTCTGGGATTTTGACTTTACAGCCCCTGACTTAGACATTCAGAATAGGAAGAACAAAGGAACCTATGGAGAAGTAACTATTGAGATAGG
The DNA here is from genome assembly GCA_007922755.1 of Pedetes capensis. NCBI lineage: Eukaryota > Metazoa > Chordata > Mammalia > Rodentia > Pedetidae > Pedetes > Pedetes capensis. The sequence goes on along the minus strand of VMDO01014991.1, from coordinate 27,566 downwards.
AAAACCAGGAGAATGGAGTATTATAGAAAATTGAGTAAGAAGAAGATAGAAAATGACTACTTCAGGGTGCTAAATAGCTTTGAGGAATGGATGGGCAGTAGAGGTGACAAAGACACAGATCTTTTGAGAATTCAGGAAAGCATAGAGATACAGGTAAATGGCAGAGGAGGAGGAGTTTTGCAGATATTAATATGTGAACAGTCCATTATAGAAATTGATGATACAGGAGAGAAAAGTTTATAATAAAGTAAAGATCTTAGAGAGTGGTTGGTATTCCATAGCACAAGGACCTGATTGGTGGTTGCTAGGTGGAGCCATGCTACCTCAGGGAAGAAAAAGAAGAAAGCATGGGTCCTGATATGATTGTAACAGATTACTAATGGATAGAAATGAGAATCACCAGTATTCTCACAGAACCAAAGAATTATTTTAAACTAAATATAGACTTATTTAAAGTCTATAAACTAAACATAGACTGTTTGGAATTCAATCTATAAAAATCGAATAGCAGTTTTCAAAAGAGCACATCATAATTATAGTCTCAAAATACTGAAAGAGATTTTAAATACATTATTTTACATATTACAGGTGAAAAACTGAGGCTTAAACATGTGAAATGGATTTAGGGTTGCCCATGGAATAGGACTTGAATCTAGTCTATACTATTTCCTGGCACACCAGTAGCACTCAGTTCTCTCAAGTCTAAGTAATTAATCAGGCACTGTAATCTTAAAGGAGTATCAGTTGATATTTTTGGTCAGGTTTCGAAGAACTTTGTGATTGGAAGAATTTGCTTAAACTAAATTTCTTATGGGCTGGGATTTAGCTCAGTTGGTAGAGCAATAAGCTGCAATCTCTGAGGTCCCGAGTTCAATTCCCAGCACCACAAAAATGGGAGAAGGACCTGGCAATCCACTCCCAAGGCAATCCCGAAACAGTCAGCCATTGAAAACCCTATGAGGGTCGCTATGAGTCGGATACTGACTCGACGGCACCTAACAACAACAACAACAACAAATTTCTTATAGCACCATTGTGGTTCAGAATTTTAAAAGGGAAAACTAGGTATGGTGAAGCAGGCTTGTAATCCCAGCACTGCATAGTTTTAGGCAGAAAGATCTTGGGTTCGAGGCCAGCCTATGTTACACAGTGAGACCCTGTGTCCATAGGTAGGTAGATAGGTAGGTAGGAAGGAAGGAAGGAGAGAGGGAGAGGGACAGGGACAGGAAGAAAGAGAAAGAAAGAGAGAGAGAGAGAGAGAGAGAAGAAAAGAAAGAGGGAGAGAAGAAAGAAAATAAACCAAGTTCCAAAGCTGATGTGGAGAATTTCTCTTGATATCCTTACCTTAATCACAGAAAATATGTTTTCAAATATATTTGAGATTTTTTGTTATTGTTGTAGTTTTGTGGTACTTGGGGGTTGAACCCAGGGCCTCACACCTACTTTGCATATGCTATACCACTGGACTGGACGCCCAGTTCATATTTTCATTTATATTTTGAGTCAGGGTCTTGCTAAATTTTGTAGACTGCCTCTGGCCTCAAACCTGTGATCCTCCTGCCTCTGGTTCTGGGTCACTGGTATTATAAGCATGCACAACTGTGCCTGGCCAGAAAATATGTTTTGTTGAAAGATAATATTGAATATTTTCCCTATCTTTTTCAGGGTTTTTGTTTGTTTTTGTTTTACTTTGTTTATTGAGACAGAGTCTTGCTTTGTAGCTCAGACTGTAAGTTGCAATCCTCCTACCTCAGCCTGGCAAGTGCTGGGATTATAGATGTGGCACTTCTGACTTGTGAATTGTTTTATTTGGTGCCTCTAGTTTTGTGTTGATTTATACACACACACACACACACACACACACGTATATATTTTTTATTATTATTATTATTATTATTATTATTATTATTATTATTTGTGTGTGTGGTACTGGAGATTGAACCAGGACCTCGAATTTGCACGCCCAGCCCATTTTTTTACTTCTTGAGACAGGGTCTCACTAAATTATGCTGCCTCTGGTCTCAAACTTGCAATCCTCCTGCCTCTGCCTCCTGAGTTGCTGAGATTACAGGTGTGTGCCACTGTGCCAGCCTCCCTTGATTTATATTCTTACCCCAAAACAATCCTCTCCTATGTTTTCGATGTGCTCTGACTTTAAAGTTTATACACTGAAGTAATAGTTTTTAAAGCACCTATTGTACTAGAAGTGAAGAGGATTTGAAACATTTACTAATGAAGATCAAGGAACACAGCTTTCACTATGGATTGCAACTCAATATCAACAAAATAAAAATCCTTATAACTAGGTCAGAATGCAGCTTCATGATAAATGGAGAAAAGATTGAGGTTGTCCAAGATTTTGCTTTATTTGGTCCTATAATCAACACCCATGGAAGCAGCAGTCAAGAAATCAAAAGATGGATTGCATTGGGAAAGCTGTTGAAAAGACCTCTTTAAAGTGCTGAAAAGCAAAGATGTCATATTGAAGACAAAGTTGCCCTGATTCATGTGATGGTAATGTCAGTCGCATCGTATGGTTTTGAAAGGTGGATATTGAATAAGAGAGACAGGAAATGAATTGATTTTGAATTATGGTGCTGGAGATAAATATTGAATGTATCATGGACTGCCAAAAGAACCAATAGATTTGTCCTAGAAGAAGTGCAACCCGAGTGTTCCTTGGAAGCAAGGACAGCTAGGCTGCATGTTATGTATTTCAAACATGTGAGGAGGGACCAATCCCTGTAGAAGGATGCCATATTTGGGAGAGTGGCAGCTCACTGAAAAAAAATGAACACCCTCAACTATATAGATTGACATAGTATCTGCACCAATGGGCTTAAACATAAGATCGTGTGCCTGGCACAGAATAGAGGAGTGTTTTGTTCTGTTGTGTATATAGGGTCACTATGAGTCAGACCCAACTCATTGGCCCTAACAACCACCACCATCATATCAAAGCAATTTTATATGCAGCTTTAAGTTAAAACTTATTTTTTAAAAAAAAACCTTATTTTTTTAATTAAATTTATATTTTGAGATAGAATTCTCACCATACTGCTCAGACTGACCTCAGACTCCTCTGTTTTAGGTGATCCTCCTGCCTCAGCCTCTCAAGTAACTGAGAGTACAGGTGAGGGCCAGCACAGGCAGCTAATTAAAATTTTTTGTTACATTTTGAATATGAAATATACCCTATAGGCTTACCTGTTTGAATGCTTGGTTCTTAGCTGGTGGCACTATTTGGGGAGGTTGTGGAAACTTTGGGAGATGGGACCTGGCTGGAAGAAATAGGTCACTAGGGGCCAGTTATTGGGGGCATGTTATCCCTGGCCACTTCCTGTCATGTTTTCTGCTTCCTGGCCCATCATGAAGTGAACTGAGCTGCTTTGCCACGCTTCCCTGCCATGATGGACGGAACCCTCTAAAACTGTGAACTAAAATAAAGGTTTCTTCCCTTAAGTTGTTCTCTCAGGTATGAGGTCACAGCAATGAAAAAGTACTTAATACACTGATGAACAAAAATATAAAAATTATATGCATTAATGGAATAACATGTTTTGGTACACATACACTATAATATTTAAATCAGGTTAAACATATCTATTTCATCAAACATTTACCATTTCTTTATGGTAAAAACTTAAATTCAGAAGAATGGATAAAAAAAACTATGGTACATATACACAATGGAATACTACTCAGCAATCAAAAAAATGAAATAATGTCGTTTGCAGCAAAATAGATGGAATGGAGAAAATTATTTTAAGTAAATGAACACAAGCCCAAAAAGAGAAATACCACATGTTCTCACTCATATGTGGGAGCTGAATCAAAATTATAAGAAGGAAAAAATCCTATACAGAAATTGTAACATAATAAATAGCTAATGTAAACTTAGCAGAGAAGGGACAATTTTGGGAGCAGAAAGGAGGAGGGAGGGATCTAGCAAAAGGAAGAGATGATGGGAGAAAAAAGGAGGCAGAGGAGGAACAAGGAGAAGTGAGGAACGAGAGGGTGACCTCAAAGTAAACAGTCCAACTTGAATACTTCAGGAAATAATTATAATAGTACCAATAATATCAAAGAATTGTAATAATGCAAATGAGCTAGAGTATTCATATACTACTACTGACAATGTAAAAAGACAGATGGCTACAGAAAAAAGTTTGGACCTTAAACATAATTGGGATGCAAGGGTATATAGAAAAATAATCCCACAAAAAGACATGCAGTATAGAAGAGAGGCCTTTGGTGAGGGCATAGAAGAAGGGGGAGGAGGTGCACAAGAGGGTAAGGGGGAAGTTGTTTTTGCAATGTACAACGAAACGCATATATGGAAATGTCACAATGAAATGCATGTCAGAATGAAACACATTAAGTTGTACATTAAAATTTTCCAATAAAAAAACTTAGCCTTTTGAAATGTGTATTATGTTGTAACTTATTTTTCACAAGATTCGTAAATAAAAGTCTTGATATTGCTATCTGGTGGAATTTTTTTCTGCTTTTATGACTTGGATTTTTACAGATATCTATCAAGGCTTTTACTCTCCCCTCTTCCATTAAAGCACAATTAAAACACATCATAGTTTTCCCTTGGATTTGGGTATAGTCAGCATGATAAAACATTTTAAGAGGCTCACAATATGTCAATGTTTATCCTGGTAGTCTCATTTTCTTTCCAGTACAGTGGTACCTTAGTATTCAACCACAATCTGTTTGGAAGGCTGGTTGAGTGCAGAGCTTGCTTTTCCCATAAGAAGTAATTTGTATTCATGGGTTCTAGCCACCATTCTGAATGGCTAATTCAGACATGTGTGCCATTCACATACTTAACAATAAGTTCTTTCTTTTAGTTCAATTGTTGTTCTTAGTTTTCTTCTTTACTTCTCTTTTAGCCCTACAGAGTTTCTTGGGTGTCATGATAACCACTCACATATGGTCTACATATGTATATGTGTATATACATTTTAAAAAAAAGGAGATTGTGAACAAAGCACCAAGACAGGTCTTTATTGCTTGAAATCAACTTGCAAAGTGATGCTTTCCCCTTTGTTTCACCCAGAAGTGTCAGGGGTAAGTGTGGTATCTCATACAGGTTTTATCATGGTAGTCGAGTCCCAAGCAAGTGATCACACACTGAACCAGAATTCTCTCAAAAATATTGGTCTAGGACCAAAATGTTCAAGCAGAGGGCAGTTTGAATGCTGATATACTACTGTCATTTAATCTGCCTGGAAAGCCCTTGTGTTAGTCACTGATTAGAAAGGAAAATGACCAAAATGCTTTTGAAGCTTTCCTTTGATTATTGTGAAATGTGGAGATGTGGCTGAGTTTCCTCCATCTAGTGCACATTAGAAGACTGATTTTAGGCATCCTAGGTTTTGGGGCTGGGATTTAGCTCAGTGGGTAGAGTGCTGCGCTGCAGTCTCTGATGTCCTGAGTTCAACTCCCAGCACCACATAAATGGGAGAAGGGCCTGGCAATCCACTCCCAAGGCAATCCCAAAGCACTCAGCCATTGAAAACCCTATGAGGATCGCTATGACTTAGCGATCCTCGTAGGATTTCGACTTTAGACATTTTCCTACCTTATGACGAGTACAGTTTTTTGGTTTTATTTTTAATGCAAAAGCGATCGTGTGTGTGGTTTTTCAGCAACTTTACTATGTCAGAATAGGCAAATCTACAGAGATAGAAAGTAGATTAAGGATTGCGTAGGGCTGGAGAGTTTCAGAGAAAATGGAGTGTGACTAATAATGAGAATGGAGTTAATTTTGAGGGTAACAAAAATACTCTAAAATTAGATTGAGATGATATACAACTCTGTGCTAAAAATGATTGAATTGTACATGTTAAATGAATTAATTTGATGGTATGTGTGTTAGCTTTCTATTGCCATGAAAAAAATACTTGTGAGAAACAATTTAGGAATGATTTATTTTGCCTTGTGATTTCAAAGGTAAAGTCTTCAGACCAAGCTAATTTGGCTCCATCACTTTGGGCCTGAGACAAGGCAGAGTGGTAGAGTGTGACAGAAAAACTGCTTACCTCATGGCATCTGGGAGACAGAGAGAAAAAGAAAGGAAAGGTCAGGGACAAGATACAGTCTTTAAAGGCACATCTCAAGTGATCTACTCCCCTCAAGTAGGCTGCATCTCTTTATCACCCATTCAGCTATGAAGTCATCCATTGATGAGGTTACTGCCTTCTGTGACGCAGTTTCTCTCAATAGCACCACCAGCTGGGAACCAGGCCTTCAATACATAAGCCTCTAGGGAACATTTCATATCCAAACCATAACAGTATATTAATATATCTTAATATATATTGGTACTCTTTAGCAAAAAATGGTGGATTGCTTTAAAAGAAGAAAATATAAAATATTGTATGAAGAAAGGGGATGCTGTTCTCTCTCTTTGTATTCTAAAATGTACACAAATGTCACTTGCCACAGAGTAATTTTTAAAAGGGAAATAAAGAAAATGAAAGTAAATCTAGTGCTGCCCTACCCTGAAAGGAATTTGGAACCTCAAAGTAGCCACTAGAGTAGGTTTTCCATCCGAATACTATTTGATGTATAGCCCAAATTGTTGAAAGGAAATCAATTATAGAGATCTCTTAAAAAAAAAAAAAAGACTTAATGCTTTGTGAAGTTAGTGTCTGACTCATAACAACCCTATAAACAAAAGACTAAACAGTATTGTTAGTGGTTTTGTGCTATTAATAAGGCTTTCAATGGCTGATTGTTTTTTTGGTGGGGGAGTAGGTTGCTGGGTCCTTCCCCCAAGCCTACAGCACCTGGTGTTCCCAGGCAGTCTACCATCCAAGTACTAACCAGGCCTGACTCTGCTTAGCTTCTGAGATCTGACAAGATTGGCCACTGCAGTGGTACGGCTGCAGGCAATTTAACACTAACAGAACATTTTGAAAATATTTGAATTAAAAATAGTCCCCAAGTAAGGTATGATGTAGTGGCCATTTTACCTTTCAGGAAGAATAATAATCTCACTTCATTTTTTACTTTTTTGTTTCATAGCATTTTGTGTGACCTTTAAATAATTCACAAGGTTTTTTTCTTCTATTAAATGATTTATCTACCTTTATATCTTCTGATCTTCCTTTAGAAATACACCAGCTATCCTACTTCATTACTTTTCTAGTGAAGTGAGTACAGTAACTATTTTATTTCACCCATCTCATTTTCAGAAGTAAAAATAATAATAAAAATGTATGTAATGACTTTTTTTTTTGAGATAGTGTCTTGATATGTTGCCTAATCTGACCTCGAATTCCTGAGCCCAAGAGATCCTCATGTCTGTAATTCCAGCCCTCATGAAGCTGGAACAGGAGGATCACCAGTTTTAAGACCAGCCTGGTCTAAGGAGACCATGTCTTACAAAAACCTAGATGAATAAATAAATAAATAAGAGAGAATGAGAGAAAGAGAGACAGAAATCACTCTTTCTGCCTCAGCCTTTCTAGTAGCTGAGTCTCTAGGTATGTACCACTGCACATAACTTTATGGTGACTTTTTAAGAAGCAAAAGTAATAATAATTTGAAATATTTCTCTGGTAGCCTCGTACAAACTATTTGGCAACAACCTTATTCCCTATAGTGTAATGCTGACTTCTGTATATCCTTAAGTGTTACCTCTACCATTGTTTTTGCTTTCTTTGATTTCTTTCACAAACATCCCTTCTCTGAGCTCCCAGGGTACTGTATGCATATCTCCGTTTTCTGATATCTTCTGTGTTTTTGGCTTTCTCCTCCAATAGATTATATATTTCATTATGGCCAATGACTGGATCTTATCTTTTTACCTTAGTATCTATAACTGAATTTGGCAAATAGGAGGTGCTCAGTAAATGCTGAACTGAACTTAATCAAAGTTCTTTTACTAGATGTTATAGAGGCTGACATTTAGTCATTAATTTTTTGAAAGGTTGGCTGGGTGCATTGGCATCCACCTGTAATCCCAGGGACTCAGGAGGTAGAAGCAGGAGGATCACAAGTTTGAGGCCAGAGGCAGCCTGTGCTAATTTAGGGAGACCCTGTCTCAAGATAAAAAATAAAAAGGGCTGGGGGTGCAGCCTGGTGGTAAAGCACTTGCAAAGTATAAGCAAGACCCTGGGTTCAGCACCTGAGTACTGGGGGTAAAAAGGGTGAAATATAGAATTGTTGAAAAATGTATATATTTCTTAGAGTTTTAATTAAACACATAGTTAAAACACATAGTTGTATGTTTGACAATTATTTGATGTAGGGTATAACCTTTGAATATGGGAACCTAATTTTAGTTCTACTTTTTCTTGTGTTAAAACTCAAACATTGTTTAAAATTCTGAAGTGAAAACCATTTATTTAAAATGGAGACACTTGGGAGGAACTTGAGACATGCATACAGAATCTTTTTAGATTTTTACTATTTACCAGGTATCTCACCTACACCTAATTAAACAGCAATTTTTATTAGCAATTCACTTTCATAGTCTGTTCTAAGCCTTATAAGTAGTTCTTGTAAGCCAGGAGCCTATAATCCCAGCACTTGGGAGGCTGAGGCTGGAGGATTGCAAGTTCAAGGCTGGAGGCAGCCTGGGTAACGTAGAGAGCCTGTCTTAAAATAAAAAAATAGAAAAGGAGCTGGGAGCACAGCCCAGTGATAGAGCAGTTGCTTAGCACATGTGAGACCCTGGTTTCAACCCCTAGTACTGCAAAAAGAGAAAAAAAAGTACTTGTAAAAATAATAGTCCTTTAATTACAGTCATATTTCTAAATGCAATATCCTTAACAGGTTTGTGGACAAACATAACTGGCTCTTAGTAAGCATACAGCTCAGCTATTTGCTTCAGAAGTGCAAGGGAGTGCTAAAGAGTAGATGACCAACTATGCACATTAAAGCTTATCCTGAGCATCCAGTAATATATTTGATAGAAACAATGGAATATTGTTAGTCTAGTAGAGGGGATTTAAGAAAACGTATACTGTGCTTGTTCTCTTCTACACCAGTATTTCAGTTATAGAGCCTGCTCACTGTCAGCTGTATCTTGCCACAAGATTTTATAAACTTTGTTTTCTTTCCTTAAAACTCAGTACTTTAAAATGTCTTATTGTCTTCTCAGGTCATTTGGCCACCCCCAAAGAATTTCATGCTAATTGTTATTTTATTTATTTGTTTTAATTTCAGTGGTAGGAATGGGATCCTGGTGCTTCCACATGACTCTGAAATATGAAATGCAGGTTAGTAATGGGAAAATTGACTAAATATTTATTTCTCTAAATCTAGAGATACTTCAAATTTAAGAAAAGAGCATATAACCAAAGGATGGTTAAAAGGGGGAATTTCTCTGGGTGAGGTGGCATATACCTGTAATACCAACGACTTGGGAGTCTGAGGCAGGAAGATCACAAGTTTAAGACCAGAGAAGCCTGCATAACTTTGTGAGACTCTGCCTCAAAAATAAAAAATAAAGAGTTAGACGCAGCCTAATGTTAGAGCACTTGGGAAATATGTGCAAGGCTCTGAGTTCAACCCCCAAGTACCGCAAAACAAACAAACAAACAAAAAGACATGGAGGCAGGTTGTCATCTCCGGAGTCTTTTACTTCAGGACAAAGAGTCCAATCTGACTAAATAAAGTAAAGAAACAAGCAGATGAATTGTCTGTAAAGAAAACAAGTAAAGGCAATATAATTTTCGACCATCTCTGTACAGGCATATACAATTTTACAGCGGCATTAAAGAGTAGGCACATGGAGACATCTTAAAAAGACATAAACAGTTTATCAAAACAATATATTCTTGTTTCTCTGCATTCCTTCATGTCTCTATGTCGTCCATTTTCATGGTTCAGTTGCTGTAACTGGCAAAATTTTAGAGCTATGCTGGGCTGTTTGGTTCCTATCCTTGTTCTCTTGAGGTCATATATCTAGTCTTCAGTCTTTGAGTATCTTGATTTATCAATACTAACCCAGAAATTTCTAGAACAGACTGTCCAATAGACATACAATCTGATCTACATATGTAATTTAATGTTTTCTAGTCCCATACTGAAAACAGTAAAAAAATGGGTGAAATTAATTTAATAATATATTTTATTTAATCCAGTATATCTAAAGTATTACTTCAATATATAATTAATAGAGCCAGGAGCAGTGGCACATGCCTGTAATCCCAGCAACTGGAGAGGCAGAGGCAGAAGGATCACAAGTTTGAGACCAGAGGCAGTCTGCATAATTTAGTGAGACCCTATCTCACAAAGTAAAAAAATGGGCTAAGGGTTCAGCTCAATTGTACAGCACGTGCAAAGCATGCAAGCATGAGGCCCTGGGTTCAACCACCAGTACCGCCAAAAAAAAGAAAAATATATATATATATATATACACATATACGTATATATGTGTTTGTGTGTGTATATATATATATATATATTCGATGTAAAAATTTATTAAAGTATTTCACATTCTGAAATATGGTGTGTATTTTACAACTATAGTATATTTCAATTCAGATTAGGCTTATTTCAACTGTTAAGAGGCCACATTGGAGTAGCTAATAGCTACCATATTTGACAGTATTATCCTGAAGGATCTACATATATGATGCTCTGTGAATTATTATTAATTAAAGCTAAAGCAAATATAAGGATTGATTCTGATATTCAATACATATTTATAATAGTGTTATATGTTGTGCCTATTATGCTTGACTTGAAGAATACACAAATAGATAAGACACTGGTCTGACTCTAATTGAGCATTGTTGTTGTTAGGTGCCGTCAAGTCGGTATCCAATTCATAGCAACCCTTATAGGGTTTTCAATGGCTGACTATTTCGGGATTGCCTTGGGAGTGGGTTGCCAGGTCCTTCTCCCATCTAATTGAGCATAGAACACACTAATTCTCACATTTTCTGGCTGGAGAAATGGGTTTATAAATAGTAATGGAATATGGCAACACAATGGGGCTTAGAAAAATCTATAGAAGTTAAAGACATTAAGAATTAATTGAAACTTTCTTGGTGGTAAAAGAGTGAAATGACATACTAGATTTGCATTATGACATAAGCAAAAGCAGAAAGTCATTATAATTTATGGTATATCTGACAACAGTTATGAAGGTAGAATGTGAACTCTCAGAAGAAATGGCAGTAGTGATATTAAAAATATTTAACAACTGTATGGAAAAGGTACCAACCATCAGAATGGCAACAGCTAATTAAATAAAACTTTGCATGTTATCTTATTAAAAAATAATTAGTATTTTTCCAGCTGTGCCAATCACCAGATGCTTTTTTATTAAAACCTCAAAACTGTAATCCCAGCGGCTCAGGAGGTGGAGGCAGGAGGATCGCAAGTTCGAGACCAGAGGCAGTCTGTGTAACTTAGCGAGAACCTGTCTCAAAAAATAAAAAAAAAAATAGGCTGAGGGTGCAGCTCAATGGTCCAGCATTTGCAGAGCATGCAAGCGCAAGGCCCTGGGTTCAACCTCCAGTGGCGCAAAAACAAAACAAAACACCTCAAAACAATTCTTAGTTTCTACTCATGTTTTACAAATTGCAATAGTGGAGCTAAAGGAGCCTAACTGATTTAACCCAAATCACCCATGGGTTATAAATTCTAACCCTAAATCAGTTTTCCTGACTTGAATTCCTGAACTTTTATCCCCAAATTAATGTCCCTTATTCTTTGCCAATGTAGAAAAGAAGTGACCTTTCTGGAGGACATTTTGGCAACATTATCAGAAGCCTTAAAATGAGTGAAGGTTTTGATCTAGGCTGAGATATCAGAGCCTGAATGGGGTTAAGGAGGGCTTGCACACGGGAGAATGGCTCAGTGCAGAGAATGGAAGCCTGATTGGAGTACACAAGGTATCTACATGGTGTGGAGAGTCTGCAGCACAGAGCAGTAGCACCTATGTCAGGCAAAGACAGTGTCTTCCTAGGGGACAGTCTAGTGTAAGGAGTTAGGGTGAGGAGGGGGCTTACACAGCAGGGTAGTCCACAGCAGGGTTTCAGAGACCAGAGAGAAAAAAGATGTCTAGGCAGTGGTGGGCAGCTCAATATAGCATAAGGAAAGTGTACACACAAGTTGGAAAGATGCTTTAGCACATGATTGGAATCTTAGTGGGATGCAGAGTGTATGATAAGAGTGGGGACAACTTTGTGTTGGGTTTCATTTTCCTGGAAGTGCAAGGGTGACTTCTACAGAGAAGGGTGGCCCAGTGCAAGATATAGGAGCATGGAAGAGGCCATCTACATATGAGTTCAGCAGTAACCCAAGACAGTGTATTGGAGCCTAAATAGAGGAAGCATCACTTGGAAGAAGGAGAGGTAGCAGAATGAAATCCTAGTTACAAACAAGGGAACTAACCAAATAAGTAAATATATCAGGATAGTGGGAGCCAGGTTTTTCATTGTTAGAAAACAGTCACAAATATGGAAAAGACAAAAACAAGAATGAACTCTAGTGATGAATTGAAATTGGAAGTTATCAATGTAAGCTTCAATACATGTAGATATATCAAGTACATATAAAAGTATATGTGATATGCATCTATGTTCCATATATGTTTATTTACAAAAACTTGCATATATTTATACACATCTATATACATATGGGGCTGGGATTTAGCTCAGTTGGCAGCGTGCTGCCCTGCAGTGTCAGAGGTCTCGAGTTTGATTATCAGCACTACAAAAATGGGAGAAGAATATGGCAGTCCACTCTCGAGGCAATCCCAAAACATTCGGCCATTGAAAACCCAAGAAGGTTGCTATGAGTAGGACACAACTTGACGGCACCTAATAACAACAGCAATATATACATATATTCTCATACTCTGTGGGAGGACCTGGCAACAGAGAACTTCAAAACCAAAGAACACAGCATCCAGATGCTGTTTTCTAAAAATTATTCTCCTTGAAAAGGAACCAGGGCTTATTCCAAGGGTTTAGATATGAAAAAGAAAGACAGTATGAACTTGGAACATCTTTATATGCCAGAAAAGAATGGAAACACTCAAAAAATGATGGAGATATGTCACAGGGAGCCAACTTTAAAGGGTTCCCACTGGCCAAATCTGGGATAGTTTGGGCATCAAAATAAGTAGTAATGAATTATAATATAACTATCAGACTGAGTTGGATTCGACGGCACCTAACAACAACATTATATGTTATGTAACCCATTGAATAAAATGAGAAATCCTAAGTACATACTAAGATGATACATGATATAAATAAATGAATAAAGTAGAAGTTTGATGCTAAATCATATACTTACATAGTTTCAAAGTACCCTTCCACAAAAACAATTTTGAAAGGGAAAAATAATTTTATAGTGATAAAGTTTAGCAGACAGTACCCTAATCTAGTAAAGAAATGAGTGTCTTTATTAATGGGATAGATCAAAATTATTTGCTCTCTGGTATTCTGCAGTGAAAAAAAACATAGGATCACTTCTCTGATTTTCTTCCCAAAGATGCATAAATGGAATTTGATAATATGAAAATGTCAGATAAAACCAAATTAAGGAACATTACACAAAGTAGGTAACTATAATCTTCAGTGATACTGTGGCCATAAAATTCAAAGACGAAAGAACTAGATTGAAAGAAATTAAAAAACATATGATAACTGAATACAACATGTATTTCAGGACAGGATCCTCAGTGTGTTTGTGTGTTTATATTTGTATTTTTTATATTATTCAAACACTTAGAAAAACTTGAATGAGAGCTAGGTGCGTTGGTATGCATCTATAGTCCTAGTTACTTCAGAGGATTTGGCAATTCCAAATGGAGTCTGAGGATTATTTGTAGTAATAAATGAATATTAACTTCCTAGTGTTTGTTGGTAGTACTGTGGATATGTAGGTGAATCTCTTCCTCCTCCTCTTCCTGCTCCTCCTCCTCCTCCTCCTTTCGTACACCAAGAGTACAAGTCAGTGATTTTAACTATATTCACAAATTGTGGAACCCTCTCCACTATCTAACTTCAGAACATTTTCCTCACCCCAAGGAGAAACTCCATGCCCACTAGTAGTCAATTGCCATTACTCCCACTCCTGACTCCTGATCTATACTCTGCCTCTGTGGATTTACCTACTTTGGACATTTCGTGTAAATGGAATCATACAATATGTGGCCTTTTGTGTATGGCTTCTGTGACTTAGTGTGATGTTTTCACTGCTTATATCCATTACACAGATATGTTATAGCATAAAGTACCTCCTTTTTTAGCTGAATAATATTCCATTGTATGGGTTTACCACATTTTGTTTATTCAGTTATTAGTTAATGGATAGATGGGTTATCATTATGACTATTATGAGTAATGCTGCAAGGAACATTTGTGAATGAGTTTTTGTATGGATGTATGCTTTTATTTCTCTTGGATATATCGTTAAGAGTGAAATTTCAGGTCACATGGTAATTCTGTTTGTTTTTAAGGAGTTGTTGTTGTTATTAGGTGCTGTCGAGTCGGTATCCGACTCATAGCGACCCTCATAGGGTTTTCCATGGCTGACTGTTTCGGGATTGCCTTGGGAGTGGATTGCCAGGCCCTTCTCCATTTTAAGGAGTTACCAGACTAGTTTTCAAAGCGCTTGCATCATTTTACATGGTCACTACCAACTTCTTCATATCTTTGCCAATACTTACTATTTCTATCCTTCTGATTGTAGCCCTCCTAGTGAAGTTTTTCATTGTGGCTTTGATTTGTATTTCCCTAATGATTAATAACGTTGACCATCTTTTCGAGTACTTATTGGCCAGTTATGCCTGCAGCTATAGCAGTGTGACGTCAGATCCTGTCAGATCTCAGAAGCTAAGCAGGGTTGGGCCTGGTTAGTACTTGGATGGGAGACCGCCTGGGAACCCCAGGTGCTATAGGCTTGGGAGAAGGACCTGGCAACCCACTACCAAAAAACAATCGGCCATTGACAACCCTATGAATAGCAGAGAAGTACTGACAGTAGTTTCACTTGTTATACATAGGGTCAATATGAGTCGGATACCGACTGCACAGCACCTAACAACAACAGCAATATTGTCCCATTATATATCTTCCTAGGAGAAATGGCTATTATGATCCTTCACCTCTTTTTAAAATTGAGCTAGCAGTCTTATTGGGTTGGGAGAATTCTTTATAAATCCTGGATATCAAACTCTTTGTAGATATATGATTTGCTATTCTTTTCTTCTGTGATTTGTCTTCTCACCCCTCATAGTGTTCTCTTAAGCAAAAAAGGTTTCAATTCTGGTAAAGTACATTTTATCTGTGTTTTCTCTGGTTGTTTATGCTTTTGGTATCATAGCAAAGAAACTATTGTCTGAACCAAACCTTAACAATTAGTTATCTTTTATTTATTTTTCTTACCTAATTTCCCTCGCTAGAATTTCTAGTATACTGTCAAACAGAAGTGGAAAGAGCATATACATGCCAAGGCCATGAAGATTTATACTTATGTTTTCACTTCTAACAGGTGTTTTTTTTGTTTGTTTGTTTTGTTTTGTTTTGTGAAGTGGTACTTGGAGGTTGAACCCAAGACATCACACATACTTTTGCAAGTGCTCTACAACTGGGCTGCACCCCTGGGCCTGCAGACCCTGAGATAGGGTCTTGCTAAGTTACACAAGCTGCCTCTGGCCTTGAACTCAAGATCCTCCTGCTTCCGCCTCCCAAATCTCTAGGATTACAGATTTGTACCACTGCTCCCAATCTCTTCCAAGAGTTTTAGAATTTGGCCCTTACATTGAGGACTTTGTTCTGTGTATGGTATAAATTGGTGGTCAAACTTCATTCTTTAGCCCGTGGATGCATAGTTGTCCTAGAATCATTTGTTGCAAAGACTATTCCTTGTATACCCAATTATCTTGGCATCTTTGTCAAAAATTAGTTGAACTGGATGTGGGATCTTAAAATTTCAACTCAAGCTATTTAATAGGCTATATATATTTTTTTCCAATTAGACTAAATAAAATCAATAGAATTAAAACTAGCAGGAAAAGATCATACAGAAATTCTTTGGAAAAAAAAGTCTCAAGCCAGCTGAGCATGGTGGCACATACCTGTAATCCCTGCTACTTGGAATTTTGAGGTAGGATTATGAGTTTGAGGACAACCTGGGCAACATAGCAAGACCTCATCTCTAAATAGGAAAATCAATTGATGTGTGTTGACTTATTTATCAGCTCTCAATTTCATTCCATTTACTTATATGTCTTTCTGTATGCCATTACCACACAGCCTTGATTACTGTAGATTTGTAGTATGTTTTCAAATCAGGAAATGTGAATCCTCCATGTTTGTTCTTCTTTTTAAAGATTGTTTTAGCTACTCTGGATTCCTTGCATTGACATATGAAATTTAGGATCATATTGTCAATTTCTACAGAAAGGTAGCTTGGACTTTGAAAGGGATTTTGTTGAATCCATACATCACTTTGGGAAGTACTGACATTAATATCAGTTCTTCCTGTCTTTAAATACAATATGTCTTCCCAGTTGTTTATGTCCTTAATTTCTTCCAGTGCAGTTTTGGTATACAAGTCTTGACTATTTGTTTTGTGGTACTGGAGGCCTGAACCCAGGGCCTCGCATATACTTTTACAAGTGCTCTACCACTGAGCCGCACCCCTTCCTCCTTTTTAAAGTTTTTTTTTTTTTTTTTTTTTCCTATCTTGAGACAGGGTCTCACCAAATTATACAGGCTGCCTCTGGCTTCACATCTGCAATCCTGATTCCACCTCCTGAGTCACTGGGATTACAGGCATACACCACTGTGCCCAACTATTTCTTTCTTTCTTTTTTTTTTTTTTTTTTTTTGCAGTACTGGGGGTTGAACCCAGGGCCTCACACCTGCATGCTCTGCAAGTGCTGGACCACTGAGCTGTGCCCTCAGCCCATTTTTTTTTTAGTTTATTTGAGACAGGGTCTCACTAAATTACACAGACTGCCTCTGGTCTCGAACTTGCGATCCTCCTGCCTCCGCCTCCCAAGCCGCTGGGATTACAGGCGTGCGCCACCGCGCCCGGCTCCCAACTATTTCTTAAGCATTTTATTTTTCATGCTATAGTAAATGGAATTTCCTTCTTTTTCTTTTTTGGTACAGGGCCTCACACATACTTTGCAAGCGCACTACCACTGAACTACACCCCTTGCTCCATTTATTTTTTATTTTTTATCTTGAGACAGGGTCTTGCTAAATTACACAGGCTGCCTCTGGCCCTAAACTCACAATCCTGTCTGTGCCTCCTGAGTCTCAGGGATCACAGCGTGAGCCACCACACCCAGCTGTAAAGAGAATTTTCTTAATTTTGTTTTCAGATTACTCATGCATAATGTATAGAAATACTAATGATTTTGATCTTATGTCTATGTGTTCTCATATTCAATCCTGTTGAACTTTTTTCCTTTTTTTCTTTCTTTCTTTCAATACTTGGAGGTTGAACCCAGGGTCACTGTAAGTCAGACCTGACTTACAGCACCTAACAACAACGTATCAGGATTCTGTGTTGTTGTTTTTTCTAAAGTCTTATAACCAGGGCTGGAACCATCTATGTAGTCTAGGCAGGCCTTGAATTTGTGATCCTCTCACCTCAGCTTCCCAAGTGCTGGGATTACAGGCATGTGCCACCACACTCAGATTTTTTTTGTTTGTTTGTTTCGTTTTGTGTGTGTTTTGTTTTTGGGTTTTTTTGAACATCTAAAGGTGATTCAGGTTTCAGAGGTCAGTTCAAAATTTGACTCTGTAACTTCAATACCTCTGTGATTTGGGGCAAGTTAGTTAAACTAAATCTCAGTGCTCTCATCTTGAAAATGAAAATGACAATAGCACCTACATGAAATTGTGGAAATTCAGTGAAACAATGACTACAAAACATTTAATCATAAGACCTTCCCACAAATGCTACTAGTGCTACTATTTTTTATATTCTAATAATTTACCTGGGCTGGGATTTAGCTCCATTGGTAGAGCTCTGCTCTGCAGTCTCTGAGGTACTGAGTACAATTCCCAGCACCGCAAAAATGGGAGCAGGATGTGGCAATCCATTCCTGAGGCAATCCTGAAACAATCAACCATTGAAAACTCTATAAGGGTTGCTATGAGTTGGACACAACTGGATGACACCTAACAACAAGAACAACAATAATTTACCGGAATACATCATTGACTTTGCAGGTCCTCTCTTCCTAGTTTATTGAATGCCTTTCTTCATGAACCAGTTTCATCTTCTGTCATTACCTTCTCTGACTTCTTTGTGCTCCTTTTATTGGCATCAGTACTCTATATTTAATCATGGTTTTCATTTCCTTTACTTACTTTACAAATTCCTTAAGGGCAGTGACTGTGTCCCATTTACTATTGTATTCTTAGCTTCTAACACATTGGCTATCATATAATAGACATTATTAAAGAATAAATTGTATACATAGTTATAAACTCTATAAATTGATATGAGGCTTAGAAATAACAAATATGTAACACCTCACTTAGTGTCCAGTTTTAATAATGGCCATGATTATTATTATTATCATGTTGATAATAATACATGTTTACAGACAGATTATTTGGATTAACAAAATTATTTCTTTGGCTATTATATATATATATTTCTTTTTATGTTGATGGACATTTTATCCATTTAAAGTGCTATAGGAAAGAAGGGAATATAAGAAAATACTGATAGGACCTACAGATGCATAGATGGTGGGCATCATTCTTCCCTGGAAGTATAATATCATAGTCTGTGGTACTGAATGATATGAGCAGCACAATTATAAGGCTACCCTCCAGGAATAATGAATTACATATGCTACTTAGGTGTGCATTAAGACAGATGGATGGATAACCCTGTTTGTTCAAAAACAACAAACTAGGTACACTCAGAACAAATTGTTGTTGTTAGGTGCCATCAAGTCAGTATCCAGCTCATACATGCAACAGGCAAAACACTATTGTCAGTGCTTCTCTGCTATTCATAGGGTTTTCAGTGGCTGTTTGTTGGGAGTAGGTTGCCAAGTCCTTCTCCCAAGCCTACAGCACCTAGTATTCCCAGGCATTCTCCCATTCAAGTACTAACCAGGGCCAACCCTGCTTTGCTTCTGAGATCTGACGGGATCAGATGCCACAGTGTTACGGCTACAGAGCAAATTAGGTGATGATAAATATATAAAAGAATTAGTAAAAGAAGTAAGAAATGATTGGTTTGTTTATTGCAGCTGAGAATTGAACCCAGGGCCTTGTGCATTCTGTGCATGCATTCTTACCACTATACTACATCTCAGCCGAAGAGATGACTATCTTGATCATTCTGATGTTTTATTTTGATTTATATAATTGCTGCTTGACTATATTCAAGCCTATTATCTGTCTTTGTTTCATGTAGCTATTGGATGAACTCCCAATGATCTACAGCTGCTGCATATTTGTGTACTGCATGTAAGTACTTGTATGTTTGAGCGCGCGCGCGCGCGTGTGTGTGTGTGTGTGTGTGTGTTTGGAGACAGGGTGTCACTTTGTAATTTGTTCCAGGCTAGCCTATAATTTGCTGTGTAGCCCTGAGATTACAGGAGTGTGCCTCCATACCTGGCTAAGTACCTAGGTTTAAAGTTCAAGTCTTTGATATGTTTTTAAATTCATATTTGCCATGTTGTGAATTAATATAACTAGTGTTGATTATACTACTAGGAGATATAGTATAGATTATAAATGTTATGATATCAATTAAGAGTATAGTTTCTGGGAAGTCATAATTTTAGTATTTATTAACACTTTTGGTCTCAAAACCCTGAAGCCAACTCAGATAGAATCTTTGTTGTATTTTTGTGTTATTTGTTGTATTTTTGTTGTTGTTTATTTGTTTTTGTTTTGTTTTGTTTTGTTTTGAGACAGAATTTTGCTATATATGTGACCCAGGTTGGCCTGGAACTCACAATCCTGCCTCCATCTCCTGAGTAATGGAATTATAGTGCTGGGATACACCATCATCATAACCCTAGACAGAAACCTAATGTGACTTAAATTGTACAATTTGCTTTTCCTTGAGTGAAGAATGTGTACAAATTCAGATAATGATTTTATATATTATGCTATAAAAGTTTTTGGATAGTTTATCTATCTATTGTTATGGACAGTTTCTTAACAGAAGCTTACCTGAAAATTGAAGTGCACTTTTAGTTGATTGTACCATTTTAATCTCCATTTTGCTTTCAAAATATCTATTAAGTAGATATTTATTTCTTTTAAATTTTCATTATTCTAAGCAGGGCATAGTGGCATATGCTTTTAATCCCAGCAACTAAGGAGGTGGAGGCAAGAGAATCACAAGTTCGAGGTCAGAGGCAACCTACATAACTTAGAAAGACCCTGTATCATAATTTAAAAAATAAATAAATGAGTAGGCTGAGGTGCAACCCAGTGGTGGAGCACTTACAAAGTATGTGTGGGGCCCTGTGTTCAACCCTCAAGTACTACAAATTCTCCTCATTCTAAATTATAATAAGTGTTCTGTGGATATGGTCATTTTGGGGGTGGAGATGTGGTCTTTTTGATTGGCTACTCACAAACATGTAAAAGAATAATGAAACAGCTTACAAACTATTACCAATCCAAAGTTCCTTTCCTGAGGTAGGCATGCTGGCACATACCTGTCACCCCAACACTCAGCAGGCTGAGGCAGGAGGATCACAAGGCCACCCTGGGCTATATATCGAGACCCTGTCTCCTAAAAGGAAAAAAAAGAAGCAAAACAAAAGGTCTTTAAGAAACATAGTCCATTTCTTTCAATTGTCAAGTTAATATTTAGGGGGAAAATCAGTTTTGAAAAATAAAAGTGATTAAGATAAGAACATTAATAAGTGCTAATATTTCTCTACTTTGTACTGTGCTAGGCAGGATACTACACAATCTCTAATTCTCAACAATTGTGTAAAATGAATGAGTATTGTCCTTATTTGATTTGTTTTGTTGGTTTGTAGGCTTTTTTGAGTTTGAGTTTGTTTGTTTGTTTGTTTTCCCAGTACTGGGGATGGAAGCTAGGGCTTTGCACATGTTAGTCAGGCACTCTACCACTGAGCTACACCCCCAACCCTTGTCCTCATTTTATAAACAAGAAAGTGAAGCACAGAGAGATATAGTTACTTGTGTTAGGATATAAGCTGAGCTTGATTCAGAAACATACCAGAACATCATCCAGGTAAATAATCTCTAAGGGACACTAAGATATTTCTAGAAATACACTGTGATGGAGAAAATTACAGTGGTCAGAATCTCAAGAAGGGGTTGGAATACCACTTCAATTGGCTGCCTAGAGATGTGATTGATGTGTAGAAGTCGGACCCTTCCTGTAGTGTGTGATCAAATAACAACAGATGGTTATTAAATGTGCCTTCTACGGAGGGTGGGTGAAGTTAACTATAGTTCTTTTGTTTTGCCGAATTAAGGAATGAAATTTCAAGCTCCAGCTAACTTGTTGGGAACATAAACAGCAGTCTACGTGACCCCATTAGCCTGCAGCATTCGGCCTCTCTACTAAATCCGTAAAGAATATATATTTGGGCCGGGTGTGGTGGCGCACGCCTATAATCCCAGCGTCTTGGGAGGTGGAGACAGGAGGATCGCAAGTTCGAGACCAGAGGAAGTCTGCATAACTTAGTGAGACCCTGTCTCAAAAAGTAAAAAAAAAGGGCTGGGGGTGCAGCT
This sequence comes from Pedetes capensis, assembly GCA_007922755.1. Classification (NCBI taxonomy): domain Eukaryota; kingdom Metazoa; phylum Chordata; class Mammalia; order Rodentia; family Pedetidae; genus Pedetes; species Pedetes capensis. Next base: position 5,862 of record VMDO01014991.1, on the reverse strand, counting down.
CAGTGTTCCAGCACTTGCAAAGTATGCAAGCGAGAGGCCCTGTGTTCAACCCCTACTACTGCAAAAAAAAAAAAAAAAAGAATATATGTTTGGAGGGGAGTAAATTACTAGCCTGTGGAGGGACCTGCATGCCAGAGCTGGGCACTGGTAACAAGGCTTATATATGATAGAACCACAGTTTGAACCAGTTTATATCTTTCTTTTATATCATATATCATGGTAGTGAGAACTGCAGCCTGGTACTCTTGCCATGTAGCATAAGGAGTTCTCCTTCTCCAAATCACCACGGGGTCCTTGGCTTGGTTGCAAAAATGAGTTTTTAAGATGAATCAGTAAGAGAGGAAAGCAGTTTGAAGTTTTTTTAGGTCAAGGTAAAGGAGAGTAGACACTTCAGAGTGAAGCAGAAGCACATAGAGAGAGTGACACAGAATGATAGTATATCCCCCAAGACATGGACTCAGGTTTCTCAAGAGAAAGAGGAGCCCATGGGCCATGTTCCCTCTAGTTTTATTTAATTTAGGGGATGCCCCATGTGACACCAGTCCTGGGTGCCTAGCTCTGAGTGCCTACTGTGACCTGGGCCTTACAAATTCTACCTAGAAAACCCTTGGGGTTACATTGCTTAAAAGATACTGAGGGGACAAAGGAACCTTCCCCTGACAGAGCTTCGAGATCTTGAGATAACAGAGACAACCTAATGACCAAATATGGAAAGGCAAACTAGCCTCCAAGGGTCAAGTGTTTTTCTTTTCTTTTCTTTTCTTTTCTTTTTTCTTTCTTTTTTTTTTTTTTTTTTTTTTCCAGTACTGGGGGTTGAACCCAGGGCCTCATGCCTGCATGTTCTGCAAGTGCTGGACCACTGAGCTGCGCCCCCAGCCCATTTCTTTTAGTCTTGGAGACAGGGTCTCCATAAATTACGCACAGACTGCCTCTGGTCTCGAGCTTGCTATCCTCCTGCCTCTGCCTCCCAAGCCCCTGGGATTACAGGCTTGCGCCACCATGCCCGGCTGGGTCAAGCGTTTCAAAGGTTCTAGCCTCCCAAACCTACTCCCTCCTCCATTCCTGTGAGGAAACTTTTCCCACCAATTTTGAGACAAAGGCTTTGCCATTCCTATGTATAAGCCCCAACCTCAAGTGGACTGATTGCAGCAGTACCTATCTCCTTTCTGACAGTGCTGCTGGCAGCCCCTTTTCCATTCCTTCTTTCCCTTTTACTTTCACCTATTAAACATATTCTTCTACAGGTCACCAGATTCCCTTGGTCTGTGTACCCTCTCCTCACAGATTTTCCTATCATTTTGGTGCCAAAACTTGGGAGTCAATGAGGTTCCACTTACTGCATGAACCCCATTCTCAGCCCCCTTTTCCCAGATTTTCCTCTCAGATACAACCAATAATTTAATTCAAAGTTAAACAAAATGATGGGCTGCCTTACCCACTGCCTCCATCACAAAGAATTTCTCTCTATGCAAATAAGACTGGAAGGTGGCCTTACAAGATCCATTAGTCCAGAGAGTTGCCATTAAGAAAGAAGCATAGGTCAAAATGGGCTGAAAGAAGAAATCCCATTGTTTAGGGTCTAAAGTGGGAACATTTTGGTATACCTTCTATTGGAGAACCTTCTTTTTAACAATCTAAGACTACCAAGTGGTTCAGGAGGTACATTGTATAGGTTTACAGATAAGAAAGGGGTCACAAGGAAGTTACCTGGGGCATGTGCTAACTGCAAACATGGCCCTTGATTCCGTTTGTAAGATTCTCAAAGAAGCACAGAATTACAGAGGGGAAAGCAAGGTTAAACTCAAAGGTCACATACATTTTAACTCCAAGGATAGTTATTTTAACATTTTCATTTAAAATATTTCTCAAAACAATGTTTCTATACAGGCAGTTCTCACTGCAGTCTTCTTAGGAGCAATGTTGTCGTCGTTATTGTTAAGTATCCTATGTACAACAGATGAAACAATATTGTTGTGCTTCTCTGCTATTCACAGAGTTTTCAATGGCTGATTGTTTTTTGGGAGTGGGCTGCTGGGTCCTTCTCCCAAGCCTACAGCACCTGGGGTTTCCAGGCGGTCTCTCATCCAAGTACTAACCAGGTCCGATCCTGCTTAGCTTCCGAGATCTGACGGGATTGGACACCACAGTGCTACGGTTGCAGGCAGTAGTTATGTTAGAGTCCTTGATTTTTGGCTGGTGAGACTGAGAGCAGATTCCAAGATGAGAGTTCCTTTCCTTCCTATGTGTCCTAAATTTCCTGTCTTCCTATCCTGCCTCAATAACCCCACTCCTAGAAGTTAATAGCACGTAATAAAGTAACTAAAAGGAATTTTTTTTCTCATCTTATTTTTAGTGAGTGGTAACACATCATGCCACCCTTGCCTCTTACCTTTACTAAGAATTGATTTTTATCCAAAAACAATAGAAGGAAAAATGTCCATTTAGCTAATAAGATTTGTATGGCATCAAGCCCTATTTCAACATTGGGTAAAAGATCTGGAACAGAAATCAGCAAACTTCTTCTGTAAAGTGTGAGATAGTAAATATGTTAAGCTTTCTGGGCCTAGAGTCTCTGTTGCAACTCTTTAACTCTGCTGTTGTAGGGGTGTGACTATTTTCCAGTAAAATCTTACTTATGAAAAAATAGGCTCAGGCTGACAAGTTGACCCTTAAGCCAGATTGTCACTGGGTATTAGGTATAGGGAGCCTGTGTTACTAGGAATCTGGCAGCAATACCTCTACCTTGGTATTCTCCATGTGAAGGAATTCAAATGAGATACAAAGTATAGAGCAAAGAATACAGGCCAAGTTTATTATAAAGTGATAGTTTGTTCCTAAGGTGTAAGGGTGGGTAGTAATAAAGATGTTACTGGGGAAAACTGAGCACTTGGAGAAGCTTGGAGAAACCTTAGTTCTTTGGATGAAATGACTTAGGTTAGGACACTTCCCGGGGAAAAGAGAGTGAGAGAACAGAAGTTAAACAAACTTAACTTAGAAGGAAAAACACCTTGGATAGTCAGGCCAGGTGGATGCCTAGAGAGACTTGGGGAGGGCAGCGATCTTTGTTCTCTGTGTTTTTGTTTGTTCATTTATTTGTTTGTTTTGTATGACTTCTCTCTAGTTATATTGAAATCAAAGTAAATCAGGATCCACCGACTGTGCCCTGAACCCTAGGTGCTAAACTCAAGCTCCACCCTTGCCACACAGACCAAGGGAAAGCCTCCAATTATTTAGTAATCTTTTGTGACTTAGGGTGTATGGACCCCCAGGTCTTTGTTTTATAAAATGAATTAATGGCCTTATTTGGTATATTTCAAAAGAATGGGCCCATATGTGATACCGTGGAATGGTCTGCCTTTGTTCATAACCTGAGGACTGAGGCAGTCATTAATCTCGATTAAGGTTTTGAGTCCGTTAGGATGATGCCTATTCATTATTCAAAAATTATCTTTTTGATGTCCTAGGAGGTCCTATCCCAGGTCCTAGCTAAAAGGAGGAGCCATTTTTAATCCTCTTTTTCTCCCTGCCCTGTTAATATCTTCCTACCTAACAAAAGGAGCTCCTTTTGCTAAAATATTTTATATATTCTGGTGCTTACTTATCTTTGTTTTTGTTGTTAGGTGCTGTCAAGTTGGGTCCGACTCATAGAGATCCTTTGTACAGCAGAATAAAACACTTCCCAATTCTGTGCCAGGCACAGGATCTTATTTATGTTTAAGGCCATTGTTGTAGATACTGTGTGTAGTGGAGAGTTTTCCTTCTTATTGTTGACCTGTCACTCTCCCAAACATAATATCCTTCTCTAAGGATTGGTCCCTCCTGACTACATGTCCAAAAATATGTAAGATGCAATTTAGCCATCTTTGCTTCCAAGGAGCGCTCTGATTGCACTTCTTCTATGATAGATCTGTTGGTTCTTTTGGCAGTCTATGGTGTATTCAATATTAGTTTCCAGCACCATTATTTGAAAGCATCAATTCTTCTCCTATCTCCCTTGTTCAATGTCCAGCTTTCACAACCATATGATACAACTGAAAATACCATGGCATGAGTCAGGCACGCCTTCGTCTTTAATGTGACATCTTTACTTTTCAATACTTTAAAGAGATCTTTTGCCACAGCTTTTCCCAAAGCAGTGCATCTTTTGATTTCCTGACTGCTGCTTCCACAGGTGTTGACTGTAGAACCAAGTAAAGCAAAATCATGGACAATCTCAATCTTTTCTCCATTTATTGTGAAGTAGCATACTGACCCAGTTGTAAGGATTTTTGTTTTGTTGATGTTGAGGTACAATCCATACTAAAGGCTATGTTCTTTGATCTTTATTAGTAAATGTTTCAAATCTTCTTTACTTTCAGCAAGGAGAGTTGTCATCTGCATAAAGCAGGTTGTTAATGAGTCTTCTTCCAATATTGATGCCACGTTCTTCTTCATAAAGTCCAGATTCACTGATTATTTGCTCAGCATAGAAATTGAAGAGATAGGTGAAAGGATACAGCCCTGAATCACACCTTTCTCAACTTTAATCCAAGCAATTTTTCCTTGTTCTGTTTGAATGACTATCTCCTAATCCATTTACAGATTCCTCATGATTACAATTATGTGCTCTGGTATTCCCATTCTTCGCATTGTTATCCATAATTTGTTGTGATCCACACAGTCAAATGCCTTTGCATAGTCAATAAAACATAGATATCTTCCTGATATTCTCTGCTTTCAGCTAATATCTTTGGAAGGAGATATTCTTGAGCTAGCAATGATGACCATATTGAAAAAAAAAACAGATATTCTGTCATATAATGGATTCAGAGAACTGTCATGTTTTATTGCTAGACAACAAAAGAGCGTTACTTGGAGGGCAAGGATATTAAACTTGTAGCTTAATTTCTAGCTCTGACACTAACTGCATGACTCTAAATTAGTCACTTAATCTTTCCATTTCTTCATTTGTAAAAATGAAGGTTATCGTATGTACAAATTTCTCATGAAGATTAAATTATTTGTTAATAAAACAAACTCATGTACTATTCATGTATTAGGCACTGTGATGGGCGCTGAAAGTAGGAAAATTAAATAAGAAGTACTTTTTTACTTCAAGAAATCTATAGTCTAATAAAGGAAATGGAACCATTTACAAGTAGCCTACATGTAATATGATTAATATTCTACCTGAGATATATGTAAAGTTCAGTGGGATAGAAAAGGGTAGTGCTTACCATTATATGAAAATAAACACATGCCAGAGCTACTCATGTCAGTGTGACATGAGCCTAGAAAGGCCCATCATAGGCTAGGGATGTGTCAATAAGATGAAAAGAAGAAGTTCAAGAAGCCAGGGATTGCTACAAAGGCAGGCAGCGAGGTATAGATTGGGGTCCATCGCCTGGTGCTCTTATCCCCAGACTCCAGACGAGACCCCTTTGGATAAAGACAAGATACTCCTGTATCATTTTAAGCAATGAGTCTTTCAGCCTCACTTTTAGCCAACATGAGATACAATTCCTTCTTCAAGAGATGAGAGTTAGGAGAGTCAAGATGGCGGACAGATAACACACACCTTCTGTTCCGGAGCAATAAGAAGCCTCGATTAGGGGTTTAAAACACAAATTGAATAAATAGAAACAGAGATAATTTAGTTTGAGAGATAAAGAATGAAACTAGGTGTACACTGAAATTAAGGATTAGGCTTCAGAGGAGCTACACAGTGGCCAGCAGTGGGACCGCCGCCATTTAGCCATAACACAGGGAGCGGTTAGAATCCCAGAGATCTGGAGGAGATTTCGCGCACACGCACCCACAGGCCCGGACCCAACACGGAGTGCAACCTTGCCAGCACACTCTCACCATGCCTGCGGGACACAG